>JXOV01006260.1:0-26625 GCA_001014945.1 Clogmia albipunctata
TTTTATCTGTGTGTTGGAAGACGAACTAAAAAAGATGTTAAAAAGAGAGTCATTATTGATTAATAAAGTCAATATTTCGGCACCATTTTGAGGAGAAATTTGTTCCAGGCCGTTAGAACAATCAAATAATCAACCAAATAAAGATTTTTGTATCAACAAATAATTTTTTAAATTAATTTTACATGAATTTTGAGGAAATTGCAAAAACAACTATTAAATTGTTTGTAAAGTGCTATTTTCCTATTAAATGAGTTGATTGTTATTGTTATGTTATAAACCATAAAAAGGAATTTATTTATGTTAATTATTAACAAATTAACTCTTAAATATATGCTAGTTTATAGTTTTTCGAACTTTTAATTTAGTTTTAGTCTAAAAAAAACCACATTAATGGAAATTGTAAAACGTTGTAATTTTAAATTAAAAATAATTAGTATTAAATATCTAAGCCGATGGTTTTTTGTATTAAAAATAAATTATAAAACAACAAGTGTTAACCAGACTATACTAATTAAAAACTAATACGAGTATTTTTGGTCCACACTGTTAATACCTGATTTGATGCTTCTTCTACCTACTTGTTTGAATTACCTACTGGGCAGTGGTTTTAATACCAAAGAAAGTTTAATAAAATGCAACTGATACGCGGCGGATGATTTACACAAGGGATTAGTGTCATGTCACATCTGCATGAAAATGCCCGGGATGCGGTCGTAATGCAATTACAGAACTCAATTCGATTCACTTTACCACATGCCAATTTCCAATTCTGCATGGCCATTAAAACGGACTAATTGAATCGAAATATTTGGATACAGAACGCGGCCTAATTGGCAAGCATTGAATGTCAAAATTTTAATAAATCAAATGTCAGATTGAAAACATAAATTATATGGTGCAGATCATAAATTGTGCTGAATAAATGGGTTTATTCAATTTTTGCAAAAATAAGTCACTACAAAAGGAACTTTTAAATGCGCATTTCCTTAAGGGCTTATATTTTTTTGCAATTTTTATACCTACATTTATTTTTCTGTTTGATAAAGTTTATTCTCTTCAATAATTAAAGTCACAAAATAGTTAAGTATTTATTAAGTACTCAACTAATTTTATATTACAGTGAACGCCGCTTGTTAGGATCACTCTGGGACCGAAAGAATTTGGCCCTATTAACCGATTGGTCCTTTTAAGCGATTGGTCAATAAAAGCTAGGGTTTGATCTGTAGGTACAGATTTTTAAATATGTACGACTATGTATATATGTACATACATTCATATGTGCTTGGAAAAGTGTATTTTTTAAATAATAATTGTTCAATATATGTTTATCTTGTAAAATTAAAAAATAATTCAATCGTCAATGACGTGTACATGTATGGTGTCTTGCCAACCAAGCAAATCAGAGCGTTAATTCTCACCCGCTAATAACGAACGAAAAGGGACGTAAGAAAAAGTGACTGAATTTAGCAATCTATTTAACAATTAAATATGATTCTGTACGTAGTGATAAATATATTGATGATCATAAAATTTACAACAGAGTAATGTGTAACTATTGCGATGTCATCAAATCGGCGAACACAAACATGTGAGAAGACGATTTTTTGCGGTTTTTCCCCGCTCTTTTCACTATTTCAGTCGATTAAATAAGCGTAGGGCACATAGTCAAGATTGGTGTGAATAAAAGTATACAAAAGACTGAGTTGTTGTCACTTTCACTTGTTCTTACATTTATTTGTAGTAGTGATCTTGGCCACAGAATGGCCCTTTAAAGCGATGCGTTTGGCCCCATTAAGCGATGAATTTTCAATGTATTTATATACAGCCGATCCGTTCCTAGCCATTTTGGCCCAATAAAGCGATTGTCCCAATTAACCGTGGTCCTAATAAGCGGCGTTTACTGTATTTTGCTTATGAGTTTTAGTAAGAAGTTTAAATGCATAAAAATTTTCACCGTTTGTAATCAAATGTCCAGTACAATAGATCTAACAGGTCGCAGAACAGGTGCCATTGGGCACAATCTAACCTTTATTTATTATTAATCAAATATCCAAACCAATCAGCCATTTGGAGGTATCTTCTTTTAGATGTTTAAGATTACTAGTACATATGTCGTAATTCTAGGCATTCTGCCCATATATTATATGTTCAATGGTTTGAATTGATCCATACTGGCAGGATGGATTATTCTTAAAACCCCCTTTACATATTTAGAAATTGTAATTACCATGACCCTCCCGTAGACGGTTTAAACTACGAGGGAAAATCCATTTTCCCAATTTTGATGTAAAAAGTGCTTGTTTTCATTAATTTATGCTTCAATTAAAAGTGAAACTTTTCTAAATGAAACATAATAATCATCACAGCTTGAAAACCCGAATAAATACAGGCATGAAAAGAGACAACTTAATTCTCAAATACATCTTATCATTCGACTTCTTCTTCTTATTCTAGTCAGTAGAATGAAACATCAAAATGTTTGATTAAATGTTATGTTTATATTTTTTATAACTACAAAAAGCCCCCAGAGTATCAAAGTTATGTTTCCCATATAAATATTTAAGTAGTTTTTGTGCTATTTTACAAATTGGGAAAATAACATTCGTTTCTCGACGTTTAATTCAGTTTTCTCGAAGGAAGCTATTCGCGTCGTCGACTAGCGGAAACAGCCTTCTTTCTTGAAAACCGAAACTTAAACCGTCTTAAAACGAAAATAACTATTANTAAATATTTAAGTAGTTTTTGTGCTATTTTACAAATTGGGAAAATAACATTCGTTTCTCGACGTTTAATTCAGTTTTCTCGAAGGAAGCTATTCGCGTCGTCGACTTTGTCTCCTAGCGGAAACAGCCTTCCTTCTTGAAAACCTAAACTTAAAGCGTCTTGAAACGAAAATAATTATTTTGCTATTTTTGTCAAATTCAAAGAATGGTGACGAATATATAATATGAACTAATTGGACTATAATTCGAAGACTAAACAGTCGTGAAGATCTCCTCAAAATAGTTTAGAGTGATTGATCATTTAATAAAAAAACTATAACAATGAAATAAATTCAACTTTAAAGCTAAATAAAAGATTCAAGTATAATTAATGAAAATTACAAATGCTACATAACTACGGTCTTGATGTAAAATTAATTTTCCAGCATATCTATTTATTAAACAGTCAACTCTCGATAGTTCAAATAATTTGAACCTCTCAATAATTGGAACCTCTTCCAAGTTCTCTATAAATTATCTTGATATTTCGCACTAAATCCGTACAAATTTGAGCTCTCGGTAAAAATTCGAAAAAAACCACTGCTATTTATCAAAACCAAGCGGTAATTTGAACACATCACCATTTAACACTCGACAATTCAAAGTTGTAAATTTGTTGCTGCAGCATTTCAGCCTCCGTTTCTTTTAAAAAAGTTACTGAGCAGCAGCGATAGATCCACTTGATGATTAGAATTCTCGAAGTATTTTAAGGGTCCCTTGGAGGGTCGAATTATCGAGAACGGACTGTATATATCAATGAACTAAATTGATTATCTATTCAAACGCAATAAAAATTTAAATAATATTAATAAAAATCGAATTTTTTGTTGCGTAGGATTAGTCTACTAAATAAGTAATTATTTAATTAAAAGACACGTTGTTGATGGGATTATAAAAGTGAAAAATTAATAAATTAAAAATTAATGTAATTTGGGTCTTTGTTCGAACTTTTAATCCAATTAGTTGGGGCCAGCAGCTTGTGCGGCCCAAAGATAAGTTCGGACAAAAAGTGACAATAATCCGCCTATCTAATTTTTTGATTAAGCATTTGTTCCACATTCATCGAAATTTAATAAAAAAAATCTACCGTGTCCAAGCCACATTTAAGTCTAGTGCTAAAACCGTGTTCTAAATAAGAAAAAATGTTACTGATAATCAGAAAATGCAAATATTCCAAACAGATTTTGGCTTTATTTAATTTTTATTTATTGTTTTAGATCAACAGGTCTGAAAATTGAATTATTAAGTAGAATTAATAATTAAAAGATAAATTTGATACATTAGTTACAAGAAATTGATATTATGGCTCTTAAATTTGTTCTGTCAAAATCGTTTTATAGCAAGGGCTTTAAAGAAAAGCATTCGGGCCTATTTTAAAATACTTGTTACGCTATTGCTTTAAAGAACCCTTTTGTTGAGTAATGCTTTATCTTACCAATCTTGTTGTATAATAGTTATTTATAGAGAGTGCCTTAAAGAAAGCCCGAGTGTTTAATAAGACTTATCGACCGTGTTTTATACAAAGTTTTATGCATTTAAATAAATTAACACCAAAATTAAAAAAAACATTCGCTGTCCTAAAAATTAAATTTAAATTCTTTGTCACGCTCACATTTGTTTACCTTTTCTAATTCTAAGAGAAAATGTAGAAAGCAATATCTTGCTTCTCTTTCTTTCACATAGGAAATATTATCCGTTAATGGATTGTTTTAAATTTAAAAGGACCGAAAACAGTTGATTTATAACTCATTTGTACTAATTTAAATTTTAACCATTCAGTAAAACAGTCAAAACACACACACATACATTCGCAAATACAGTTAAACCTTACATAGCAAAACTGACGTGTATATAAATTTGATTGATTTCTTTCAAGGAGGTCACACATTAATAATTATGAAAAGCACTCGTGCTTTAAAGAATTCTTTAAAGCACTTTTGCTATAATAACGACTTTGACAGAACAACTGTTTGAGTGTCATAATAACAATTTTAAGTTACAGAAGTGCATAAAATTGATATTATGTCATTAGAATTTGTTCTTTTAAAATCGTTTTATAGCACAAGTGCTTTAAAGAGAAGCATTATTCAACACTGGGGCCTCTTTTAAAACAATTGCTGCACTTTAAAGTGCCCTTTTGTTGAGCAATGCTTTATCTTATCGATCTTGTTGTATAAAATAATTATTATTTATAATGTTCGTCGTTCATGTATTGAGATTTATCTGTCTCCCTTGGTTAGACGCCCACTGTTCCATTTGGGTCATAGGGTAGCAACAATTGAATTCGATTTAATGAAATTTAATATTTAATTTACGAGTAATATAGAACAATTAAATAATGATTCAAGGCAAAACTAATATTTCCTACTTATTTAATAATTAGAAAAAATCAAGCCAAATTTCGCTTTTAAAGAAGTTTGGTCATGTCGTGCTTGACCTAATTGAAATTCAATGTGGGATTTTAAAATATAATGCTCGGGTCTTCTCAAATTTAAAGTGAATATATGAGGTAATTTTATTGATTTTAATTTTGAGCACGTCCAATTTGGACTCACGAAAGGCGCTGTTAATGGCAAAGAACAAAGGCGGTTATTGAGCAATTCATTTTTGTTTAGGATCGTGTGAAATAACCATTATTACGCTGTTTCGTTTAATTTTATTTTGGGCGAAAAAAAAGAGTTGGTCTTAAACAAATAACTTTGGCATCATATCGTAATCAAGTCATCATTAAAAAATATCCATTATCAATTACGAGTTTCTCTTTTAAAGATAAACATTAAATCAATTTTCGGACAAAATAAAATTAATGAAATGGAAGCTTGGGTAAACAAACGATTAAATGACCCCTATAATTATAAATCCATTATATCAGTTTCTTCGGGAAATTGATGAGCAGGTCTTTCATGATATTCATGCTCTGGCCAGAAATTTGAATACCCTGCCTTGTTAAATCAATTGGACTTGGAGCATATCACATTAAATTTAATGTTTATATTAAATCGGTTCTTGTTTCACTTGAAATATGTCCGACAACTCATGTTTAAACAAATTAGGCCTTCTTTTTGCACCATATATTTAACCATTTCATTCACTCCGTTAAATTAAGTTAATTTTACTAAGAAAACATGTCGAATTGTAAGATGACAATTATATTATTTCGATTTAATTAAAATGAATTTACTTTTTAAAGCCTAATGGTCTAGAGGTGAATCCAGGGCGCATCGGATTAACTGGATTTTGTTTAAATCATTCAGTGCTTAATTAATTGAATGATAATAATGAACTAAAGACAGATAGTAAACGAAAAGCTACATTCCGTTGATTATTATGAACTATGAATTATTGTCAAAAAGCCAAATTTATTCAATTTTTATTGAAAAAATAATATTTATTTTAAAAAAATTTAAAGCAAACTTCTCTCTCTCCCCTTTATATTCATTTCGACGATACATAAATATTTGTAAGATATAACTGAAAATAATACATATGTTACAAATATTTATGCATCTGAATTGTCGAAATGAAGAAAAAGGGGAGAGATAGAGAAGTTTTCGATAAAATTTTAATTTCCAACAGTTATATTTTTAATTTTAAAATATTGGTTCTCGCTGAAGGTCATAACGTAAAGTTTTAACCTGATTTTCTTAGTATTGGTGGGTCTTAAGATCTTGATTTGGTTTTTATTTAATAACTTTTTTATTAAAAACGTTTTTATTTATTATTTTTGAAATATCTTTTAGAAATATAGGGGTATAATTTATTACATTGATTTCTATTCGATTCCTATTGCTTAAATGTGTAAAATTCAATTCTCAATTTTCAGCTTTGTATGTGTGTTGGAATACAAGCTAATAAAAAGATGTTAAAAATACACTGAAGACAAATAGTCAAGAAAAGCCACATTCTGTTGGTTGAGGTTTAGATTCTCTATGTTCCTTACAGGAATGTGGAAAATTTATTACTTATTTTTTAACAAAATTTCAGAAGCTGTATTCTAATCTTTTTTGAAACTTATTTTTTTATTAAAAAATTAGTTATGGTCCAAATTGAATATAGATTTCTCATGTGGGCACAAAATAATAAGACTTTGTTTATAATTTCAAAAATTCATAATTTATTCTTCCAAATCTAAGTCGTCCCCCTCAAAGTATAATATAAATATTGGTAAAAAAAATGATGTTAAAATTGTCCACAAAGTTGTTTTGTTACTTCAGCAGTGAATTATGGTCCAAATCGTATTATTTCTAAATATTTTTTTGTAATTACTCTTGCAACTAAGCTAAAAAATAATAACAATTTAAACTATTTAAAATACTTTTCATTATAATAGAAAGTTTTTAATATCCCACAACTTGTTCATAGAAAGTCCTATCTTATAGTTATTTTACCAAGACAGCCCATGTTCCTTATTGGAATTGGTTTTTTACGTTTTAAAGCAAGTACTCGTATATTTGAGGAAATAATAACTAACTTAAAAACTAGCTTAATTGATAAATAGTCTTTTTGTGAACATACATTTTTTAATTCCAAGTTCTGATTTTAACAAAAGTTTTTCATTATAACCGTTTTAATCAAGTTCATTTAACATGGAGTTGTTAAGAGTTCGTGGAAATATTCTCTATAGTTATAAGATTAAGCACTAATAATATTTTGAATTATTTTTTGTCTTCATAATTTTGATTGTAATTGAATTGTAATATAACTTATGAAGTTTATTATATTTTTTATGTATATAATTAAGGAAGTATATAAAATAATTGTAATAATTTATGTACATTAACGAATTTTCAATTACTTTTCAAATATTCTTTTTAATCAATTGGTTTGAACGAACTTATTTTAAATTAACCATCGCAATAAATATGAGTTGGTATTTCCTTTTTTATTATAAAAAAATTGTGTTAAAATAGTGTTTGGTAATTGTAAAATGGCAACATTTATATAATTTATTAAATATAAAATTTAAATATCAATGTTGTCTAATAAAGTTATTTCATATAGTATGAATTGGTAACTATATTAAAGAGATTTCCTAAAAGCTTCTTTTAATAAAAACTGTTATGAGATATTTCTAGTAAAAATTGAATTACTGATACTAAAAATTTAAAATATACTGGACAAATAATAATATTCTCTGCTTATAGTTCAATTAATATATTAAAACCAAACTGTCTTGAGTTTTATTTTAAAAATAGACTTATTGCACTTAATTCGAAAAAATTTAAAAGAATTGAGAACTTTTTTAAAAATTATTTAATAATATTATTTATAGTCTTGAAATCATCCATTTGTTCACAAAAGAAAACGAAATCGATTAAGTGGGATTACACAGAACTTTTCACACTTAATTAGTATAAAAGACGAGCGATTAATTTCTGATTTCACACATTTGCACTTTTGTCACACTTTATTACCTCTGGGGTTTTTAATCCAAAGACGAAAGAGTAGATGGGCATAAAATCGGTTTCTTTTCACAATGAGAACAATTCCAAACACTTTCTTCTATTTTTCGTCATAACTTGAACTTATTGCAATTTATTTCACAAAACATTTAATTGACTTGACTTAAATTAAGTTTTTCAATTCACTTTTAAATTTAATTTAATTAAGTTTAATGCAACACTTTTTAAAAAAAAATTGCAAATAAAATCCTGTTTAGGCACAGTCTTTAAGTGGTTTGTAGTTTTATGTTTGTTTCACTATTAAATCCCAAGAAACGGGTAAAATAACTGTTACAGTCCTTAAAAGGAGTTGACATGGCGATTTTCTTCTTAATGCAAACCGAATGCAACGACAGGTAAACTGCGATTGGCGATCAATAAATTATGACGTACACTCCAATCATGATCAACGGTTTTTATGTCCCATTGACCCAATATAGTCGAGGATCTTAAGGCACTGGTTCACTGATCTCTATCGGTTTCACTTTTAATTGCGTTATTTTTGCGATCGCGCGCAGCCTACGATTAAAGAACTTCTGCTCAATCCGAGCGCCAATCGAAAACTACTGATGAGGGTCACCATTTGGTGGGGCTTGGATCCAATTCATTCTCCACTTTCTGCGCTCTGTTCGTTCATTTTAGTGGGGATACTATCTCCAGGTGTGGGATTATTTGTGATATGGTGGGGATAAATGGATGCAGAGCCCCACTACTTCAGAAAAAGATCGTTCGGTTGCAGCCGAAGATCAATTTATTCAAAGAAGTGGGGAAAATAAAATTATTCAAACAGTACTCAGTGAAAGATAACCAAAGCAGTATTTTAGTTTTGTTGGAGTGATTAATTTATTTCTGTAAAATTTTTAACTAAATTCATTTATTTTTTAATTTTTTTTATTTAATTATTATTTAAAAAAATTTCTTTTAAATACGAAATATTACTATTTTTATTAAAATTTTAATTTTCTAAAATTAGTCGGCTTGTTAAAAATATTTGTTTTTGTTGATAGAAATTAGATTTTTATATTTACAAACGCGTGTGTACAGTGCGTCAATCACACATCAATCTCATTGCGTAAAATTAATATTGAAAAAGTCAGAGAAAAAAAATTGTAAATCAAATTTTATTTATCATTATATCGACATTCTGGAGGAACAACGACGCAAGTGCAAAATTTATCAAATACAACAAAAACATGTCCCTTCACACTTGGGAACTAGAATGTATCCGTATCTTCATTTACAACTGCTAGAGGGGAGATAATGTGTCCCTGTCAAAAAATTAGTTTTTTTTATATTTTACTTCTATATATATAGTGCATATTATAGACAACTATATAAAGGTACTTTTTATCATATTTTAAGATTTGAATTTAAAGCAATATCTTCATAATCTTGCCTTGACTCCTAATACAGGTCAGAAATATCTTTCCGTAATAACCTTTGTCAAATTAATGTAAAGCTTATAATCTACATATTCTACAAATTTTCCTACCTTATGTTACTTATATTGTTTTCAATTTCATGTCGTCTAAAACTTCAAATTGTTTGATAGCTCTCCTGTAAAATTGACATATTTGCACTTTAGCCGTTGTTTCTCCGGATCGTCGATATGTCAATTTAAAAGTAGGAATATGTTCATACCATGGTAAATTGACTTTTTACTGGTAGAACATTCCGAAGATGGTCATATGTAAGACGGCCTAGTCTGCGACAACTTGAAATTTAGAAATAAATATTTTACACATTTTTAGTTTTTAAATTTTAAATTTTTCTTTAGAATTGTTTTAGTATTGTTATTGAACAACTTTGGTCCTGTTTTAAGAGATTTACCATTATATGAATTAAAAATAGCATTAAGGCATTCCAATTTCGCTACAAAGCTTTGGCTGGGTATTTAGAGTCTCCCTTCAGACAACAATTGTGTCCAAGAATTGTCATTATCATTATTGCAATATTTTTCTTTTATACCAGGGAATTTATATTGCAACCTATGTTTTATATATCCCGCTAAATTTTCTAATCCGTCTGTTTCAAAACCACATAATCTTGGATGGCCGAAATATCATCTATGACTATGAGAAATGTCCATTTCGGATAGCTCACTCTTATCTTATAAAACATTGGCTTAGTCTGATATTTCTAACGGATCTTGATTTAATCTGTATCTTAGAATATATTTAGCATTATTTTGTAATTGCATATCATTAATTATTATTGTTGCCAATTAAAGTGTTTTCCATTCTATGATACATTTTTATTTTCTCCTAGTCTAACCAAAGTTTTTTGTATGCGCTTTGTATGCAAATTGAATTGTCGCGGACTAGGCTGCTTACATCTGACCGTGTTTCGGGAATATTCTACCTTTTTCTTACTATACCAAGTATTTATACAATGATCTGTTGTAGGCAAAATCAAGAACTTCAATTCAAAAGTAAATTTAAATATTAAAACTTGTATGTATTAAACATTGTACTGATTTTGTTTTTTTCTCTAAAAACATCAGTATGAGAGTTTTTTAGGATAAAATCGTGATATTTTAAATTGTGCTAATAAAACATAAAATTAAAAGTAACAAACTTTATTTACTAATCATAATAAAAATATTCGTTTTAAACACATCCTTTGTAGTCATATTTTGCAGTAGGTTTAGAAACTTTTTGATTTTATAATTAGAATTCTGTAATAAACTTATTATTATATTAAATCATTATTTTGATTTATTGTCCCTTTAAAAATATGTTGGATCTTGAGTTGTTTTGATAAATCAATAAAATTGAATATTTATTGCATAACCAGACAAGAGAATCCCATATTCGATTAAGACCAATGCTATGATTATGATTGGTTCCAATTTTGGGATGACAAAGCCTTTAAAGGTTCGACAGCGTCATAACATTATACTTTCCCAATTTCGAAAATAAAAAGCATTAAACTGAAAATGTCATCCCGTTTCTGCTCGTTTTTCTGCCCTTTTAAAGACTGATGAAATTCACACAATAATAAAGTGACTACAACATAATTAACATGTACCAAAATCAACCGAGTTATTATCAAAACATACTATATCTGTATCATGAAATATAAATTATCCAGTTAATAATAAGCTAATCAGGTGAA
Organism: Clogmia albipunctata; assembly: GCA_001014945.1. NCBI lineage: Eukaryota > Metazoa > Arthropoda > Insecta > Diptera > Psychodidae > Clogmia > Clogmia albipunctata. The sequence continues at coordinate 11,321 of JXOV01006260.1, forward strand.
ATAAGCAAATTTTAGAGTTTGTTTAATACTTTCAAATAATAAATGAATATATTTGGAAAAAATTTATTTTGAATAACATACAATAAATTTTCTTTTTTCCATATTGAATTGTAACCGATCAGAAATTATTAATGAATTCATAATCGAAACATGAAATCTGCACAATTCAGTTGTTCAGTACCTTTTTTGTACGAGTAGTAGTATTTTTTGGTTATGATTGGTTGTTATTAATTTTAATTAAATTCGGATTGCATGACTTTATAATCAAGAGGTTTTGTGGAGAGAATCGAAAACCGACAAGGAGATAAATTGTCCCAAAAAAGGAATTAATGAAGTCATAAGTCATCGGTCAAAACACGCTACTGAATAATAAATTTGGTTATTATTAATATTATGAAGTATGTATTTGCATTGCTTTCTGTTAGTCTTAGTCTTTTTAAGATTCATCTGTACTTTTATATAGAGTTCCATATTTAAACTTTTTAGATTTTATCAAAACAATATTACAAAAGAAAATAAAATATCCTCGATATATTCAGGTTGCTATTCAATTCAAAATATATTAAAAGCTACTAAAACAACGACGAAAAGGGCGCTTAAATTTTGACTATGAGAAAATTGTTGTCGTAGACTGTGTCTTCCCATTTGACATTAGTAAAAAGTCAATGAAAAAGCTAACTTTTCTTTATATGGTTTCAAAGAAAAGCTTTTATTTAATACAAGCTCATATTTTTAAAATAATTATTTATTTAACATAAAAAAGTATAAACTGAAGTTCATTATGTTATGAGTAAAAGATTGTTTGCACGACGTAGGAGTGAAAAAATTATGAATAATTATATAACCAGTTCAAACACAATTCAACCACTAAATATTATTCAGATTACAATTTAAAAAATTATGTGATACCACAATATGTAATTCATGGGTACTTTTCTTGAAAATTTATGTTGAAATAGAAATACAAACCCGCCTTTTTGGGATTTTTTCTATGGTTTTGATTTTGACAATACGAAGATTTAAAATTGAAAGTAGTACGCCAGATTAATATATAATATTTTCAGTGAAAATAACTTTGTGTTAAAATATCTCGTAAATAAATTAGACTAAATAAACAGAAAATAAGGTGGCTTTACTGATTCTTAAAAATTTAGCTCGGAAATGTAAATATACTCAATAGTCAAGAAAAACAATAGATTCGTATTTAATCAACATTAAATCATTTCAACACCAATTTTTGGGCTTATGCAATAAGTTAAAAGTAGATTTTGCTTATATGGAATTGGAGGAATCTATTTAAACGAATCAAGTTGAGAAAAAAATGTTTAGTATGATAAAAACATAATAAAGATATGAAATAAGACTGGTTAATTGAAAAAATCTTCCATCAAATTAAAGGTTTTAAAAAAATTCCTTAACTTATTTGGACAATTATAGTATTTCTTTAACTTATTACAGTTTTTGTTGTAAGTGTGAAATATCGTTAGCAGTAATCAAAGTCTTTCACTCAATTCCAATGTAAACATATCACCGCACATTGAAAATTCGATCGCACGAGCGCCTCTTGAGACTGCCGCCTACTGTCCACATCAAACTTCTACATCGCCCACGTGGAAATGCTTAGGCACACTTCATACAAGCCTCAACTGTTAAACAGTTGCATAAAAAACTTATGTAAATTTTTATGATATCAATTTAAATAAAAATCAAATACATTTTTTTAATAAGCTATTTTTGAAACTTGAAAATTGAGATACAGTGTGAATTGAGGTTATAGCCGCACCCGTTTCTCCGTGATATCTCTTTAACTAAAGATAATAATAAATTTGCTCAATTTGGGCCTATGATTGTTTCGTATAATAACTCTGCTGATATTTTTGAGTAAATTCATAGACTAAATAGAACTCAGCCGTTCAATTTCAAAACTATGTATGGACGGTTTGTAGGGAATTTAATAATCTTTATTTTAATACGGTTTGGCTAAAATACGTCGAGCCGTTTGTTAGTTACACCGCGTAATAGCCTAAAACCGCAATATCAGAAAATATTACCCATAACTGTGACTTTATTAACTGTCCTATCGTATCCATTTTATCATCCACAATGCAAATTTGTATTCGATAGTCATCTTTACTTTAATTAAAATCAAAAATTGTTTATACTATTTTTTCGTTTTTCAAAATCAGGGGGTTTAGACTTTCAATATGAGCTACTGCCGGCCTGCTATGATATCGGGACCCAAATATTCTCAATTCTGGAAAAATTTAGGATTGTGTAACTATCCCCATTAATAGATTGTTTAAATAATGCCCCATAGCGGAGAAAAAGGGTGCGGCTATAACGCTGACCCATTCGGTATTTGCCGTTTTTCGATTTTTTGCAATTTCGCAAAATTGATACCAGTATTTGCAAATCTACTTTAACCTTAAGTTGTAATCTGGTCAGAGATATATTGTGTGTAAATTTGAAGATCAAGGATAAACGGGTGCGGCTATAACCTCTATTCACACTGTATAAATGCTATTAATTAACAGAATTTTTAAATTTAAAATATAGATGCACCATTAAAAAATAAAATTAGTTCAAATAATAATTTTTAATATAAAATTTATTGGTCTGAGAAAATGCTAAGTGTAAAATATAGAAATTTGGGTTTGGGACCGAATTTAATTAAATTTTATTAAAAACACCATTTTTTTCAAACACAGATTATTTTATTAAATTTAAAAAAAAAATAATATTTTTACAAAAAGACTTTTGACGAGAGATTCGTCAGCAAATATTTATGAACAAATTTTGTAACAAGAAGGGCGAAGATCTGTTGTCTAATGGAGTGCATATAGCCGGTTACTTTGTAAGATCTGAAGGGGATGAATCTATAGATTTGGCCAGTTTTCCAAAATGTTCTTCAGAGAGGTCATTGTAGATAAAGTTGTTTGTTTTCAAAATAGTTGCTGCATTTAAGTTAATTATTTTAATCTCTATGATAAGATACTATTAATTTAAGGTCAGAGAGTTCATTCACAATTTCTCTTTTGGATTTTATGACTGTCCCAAGAAATATAATATATTTCCTAAAATTTTAATTATTTCGATTATCTATTATTCTTTTAAAAAGTATTAAGTTGAATCTTCACCAATGATCCGTTAAATGTAATAACAAATACCTATAACTATAGTCAAGTTTGTTTAAATTTTAACATAGAGACTAATTTGTTAAAAGTTTATGTCAAAAAATTGCTTTTCTATAGCAAGGCAAGGTAAAGAAAGATCTCTTATAAAATTATTTGCTTAGATTGTTTAATGAATTTAATTATTGGTTATTATTATTTAACGATTTCAAATATTACTGTTTTTTATTTATAATTAACAAAATAGGATCACGCACTGCAAAATCTCAAATCTTAAATATGCATTTAACCCCCTTTTGTAATTATCCTCATATAATCAGTAATCTGTCATTTGAGTGGGATAAAACAATTTATTTGGATTTGGCAAGATATAATTGGATTAAAATTAAAGACGGCGCTTAGATACGCCAACATAGGAGTCGTTCATTTCGGTAGCGCTATGATTAAACTTATGAATGAAAAATCAAATATACTATAAAGTCTGCTCACACCCAGGTGCGAAACGTGGAAGCCAAAGGCCAACAGCGTCGGTATCAGCGGTTCGAGATCTGACTCTAGCTGCCCACACTCGTTTAAATGGTAAAATCTTGAATGAAATCCAAAGCTACAAATTAGTTTTGCTGTGCAACAACGCCTCCACGGAGTGAATCTATTAGTGACCTAGGCACATTTCCTGGAACAACACATGCCAAATAGTAAATCCATTGAGAAGAGAAAAAAAGAAACAGACTCAAATCTCCGAGAAAACAATTTCCTTTTCGTGGAAAATTTGTGTAATAATCACCAGAAAGGCGGTGACGCAACATCCGCTCTTTCAAACCACAGTTTTTAGTCAATGAAGTGTGTTTTTTTAGAAATAAAGCTCTGGCATTCGTTCATTCACAACTTGATTGATTCAGACTTCGGAGAGGAAAGGCAACAAAAACATCCAAAGCGTTGGCAGAGTGGCACGTGCCCTCGATACATACGATTTCATTTTTAATTTCGATTTTAAGGCGATTTGGAAAATTAAATTTAAAGAGTAAATTAAGTATATTAAATGTCATCCAATTTATATAATTGATTAAAAAAAATTGTCATTTCACAGTGTTTTAGGTAATATTATATTTTAAAAAGAAATTATTATTATTTAAAAACTTTAACTTATAATTTTACTTTTATGTTATAAAAATAATTTTCCTCCCTAATAAAAAGAATTTAAACATTTCAATTAAAAATGTTTGCATTTTAGTGACCCATAATTTTATTCTGTTTAATTATGCATCATTCCCAGACAATCACAAGTGGTGTAAATAGTAGTTTTCTGAAATGGAAGTAAAATAAGTTTGTTTTGTGTTTGCATATTTTATAAGGCTTTGATGGGTATGGTTTTTTGGGTGCAAAATCCGCTCGGGGATTATAGCCGTTAATTTTAATCTTAAATGAATAAGATCATTGTAATGTAACGAAGCACGATATCATGTCACAGGGTCTATGGTGGACAGTCATACGCTACTCCTAGTATGTCGCCCTAGATCTCTCTCCCTATCAATATTACTAAATCTACCTAACTTTTTGCTATTGCTTAACTTTTGTTCAGGCGTATTCTCATGGAAATGGAGTTATTTATACAACACGATCTATAAGAGAAAGCCACAAGCGTAGCGAGTGTTTTAAAGAAGGGCCGAATGTTTAATAATGCTTATCGATCGTGTTTTATACAAAATTTAATGCATTTATATTTAAATTAGCACAAAAATTAAAAAAAGAACATTCTTAAAAATCAAATTTACAATTTGATGAATTTGTCTTCCTGTTTTTCTTTAATTTTCTAACTCCAATGGAAGATGTAAGTAGAATTTTGAATGTGTTATGTAGATTTCAAACAATTATTCCCATAAAAATCATTATTTAACACTTCTCTTCGGTGATTTGAATAGCTTAATTGGTAAATACTTGATAATTAAATTTGAGTATACAGGTTCGATGATCCAATTTTGGTATTTTTATTTTTTCTGTTTTAGGTATTTTTTCATTAAATTTTTATGAAATTAAAAAAAATGTGTTTCTTTTTAATTAATTGTTTTGATATAATAAAAATTAATTTTGAGAAAATTAAATTATTATTTTACTTCAATGATTTTTGTGGCCTTAGATCAAATCATGTGAAAATTACACCTATTTCATGGAATTTTTTTGAGTACAAGTAATCTGTGCTGAAGATGTGCAAAGCTATATCTTGTTTCTGGTACTTAAGAAATACCACGTTGATTTTCAATTAATATATTTAATTTATATTGAAATAAAATAAGTCTGTTTGAAAGAGAAATCCGATATATGTATCTCTATTAAAACAGTATATTTAGATTTAAATAATCCGCTTTGTTGTGAAATCATCCACAAATACAGTTAAATCACATACAACACATAATTATAAATTTGTTGGATTTCTTTCACGGATCGTTAATAATAAAGAAAAAGCACTACCCCTTTAAAAAATTCATTAAAACATTTGTGCTATAAAAGCGTTTGTAACAGAACAAATTTTATTGTCATAATATCAATTTTATGCAACAAAAATGCACAAAAGTATTAATTAGACATGCCATTTGGCACCGCTCGCTAGGGCAGCAAAAGTCTAGTCATTTTGGAGGAGAAGTTTCTTTGTTAGTGGTATGGACAATTAGTATGAATTATGTTATCAGCTATTTACGGATTATAAGAAATATTACAATAAGATGTGAACGTGATTTCTCTCTACACTGATAGTCTTTTGTGGATAATTTAAAAATATAAGTTAGAAAACTCGTTATTCCACATTTTGGCAATGTTTGTTGATATTTACTAGAAATAAAATTTTTGACAGAGCCGCACAATTTAATAGTAAATTTTTAATGTTTAACACACTTAAAAACAGAATCAAAATATGTCATTCAAAATATATGATTCATTAGAAAAGGCATATATTATAAAATGGACTTATGTCAATAGTTTATAGCGTAACCAGATTGAAACTTAAAAATTATTAAATCACAAAAATACAAAGAGGGTGAGTGTGAGTTAAGAGTTAATACTAACAATACTGCAGGTTTACTCTATATTATTTCCCTTACATTTTTAGTATAGTGTAAGTAAATGTTTATTTATCGAAGACAATATAGAAATAAACTTTTATTCTAGGAGGTATAATTACAGCCAGTTCATTTCTTTTATTAAAATAAGATGTTTCTAAAAGATGTAGTCCATTTGAAAAAATATAATTTTTATAGAAAATATTCGATTATTTTACAATACATTGTTTTTAATGATTAAGTATTCAAATGTAGTTTAAAAAGGCAACGTAAATATTGAAATTATTTGCAATTAAAACAGAAATAAATAAGAGCATAAATGGCGCGCCAGATAGATCAAAAAGTTTGATTAAATCTTATGTTTAAATTTTTTAAAACTACAAAAACCTCCTAGAGTATCAAAGTTATGTTTCCCATATAAATATTTAATAAGTTTTAAATAGTTTTTGTGCTAATTTACAAATGAAAATTAGGAAAAATAGCATCCGTTTCTCGATGTTTAATTCAATTTTCTCGAAGGAAGCCATTCGCGTCGTCGACTTCGTCTCCTAGCCGAAACAGCCTTCCTTCTTGAAAACCGAAACTTAAACCATCTTGAAACGAAAATAACTATTATTTAAATTCAGCTGAAAAATTTTATGATTCAGAAATACTTTTAGTCATTTTATTTCAACAAAAGTTAAGCCCTTGTCATCAAATTCATTAATTATTCTTTTCTGTTCAAATTAATACTTTGTTTGGTTGCTATTGTTGTTCTTCTTACTGGAATTTAGATACATAAAATATGATGAAATCTTGTTGGAAAAAAATCTGTTTTTAAAGCATAGAAACAGTTAAAAATTTAAATGACAAAATTGTATATTTTATGCTTTAGTTCTCTTATTTTCCCAATCTTTGATCTTCATCCGACTCGTTTTTGGCATTTAGATCAAATAAGGAAGGGACAGTTTGCAGTACAAAATTGACAATTTCAAATATTGACTTAAATTTCGGAACAAATGATTTTACTTTCAATATTTGTCTCTTTGTCACTTTCCGTTTCAAAACACCAAAATGACATCTTCGATAGATTGATTTTTGTGCGATTATTTTCTCACACATGATAGAAGAACTACCGTTTAGTAGCTTATGTTAAATCTTACACATTTCTGTTTATTTTATTTGAAATGGAAACTGTACAAGAAAAAGACTTGAATGCTGTGATTCTCTTAACGGGTCTTAGATTTATTGCTTTTAAAATGGTTTTATTTGGTAAAGCTAAACAAACTTGTTGAACAAATATATTCACAAAACCAATAGACGCATAGTGTTTAGTCACAGTCTTACATTATTTACCTGAAGAGAGATACAACTCTTTAACAGAATCGAAGAAAAACAGTCATAAGTTGACTGTCACTTATTGGCTTTTTCGTTTGATTGATGGCATCGAACGTACTTGGAGGACACATTTCCATTTTTGTCAAAAGTATTACCAGTTCGAGGGTCTGCGCTAAAATAACTCTCCTTCAAAAATGGACTTACTTTTACTTTAACACTTTGAAAACTATTTTGTACTAATTTCAATAGTCAATAGTATTTTTAATTGTCAATTTAAGGGAGTCTCGTTAAAAGTGTTATGCTATATTATCATCATCATTCTCATGTTGGCTCTAGTACACAGATCGGGTCTTGGACACCTCCTGGTTTCCTGCATATCGCAACAATATGACCTTGGTTTTATTACGGTTGATAATGAGGGTCGTAGCAAGGGCTTCATTCAGAATTATGATTAACAGAAGATAACATAAATTTAAAGTTGATTGTTTAGTTTTTTTGTCCTTGCCATTCCAAACTACGGGAATAAGGGACACTTCCAAAGCAAGCTTTGTCTGTGTTTCGTTAATCATTGTGTAATTGGAATGAGTGATTAGCTCATTGCCCATGGTCCAATATTGTTTCGCATTGAAAACTGGTTTTTGTGTACTTTTGTCTATGAGATACAGTGCTGTATACCATTCTATTCCACAATAAGCCAGTTCATTCAATGGATATTGAAACCGACGAAGAAAGTTAGAGGAAAATTACGAGTTAGGATAGGATTTTTTTTTCAAATACAGAAATGAAAACGAAATTAGAAAGAAAGGAAAAAGAGGTTATAAGGAAAGCATAGCCTGTAAACTATGACCGGGATTCGAATCCGGGACCTCCTGGGAATAGGACAAGTGCGCTACCAACTTGACCACAAATATATTAATTGTTTAATTTACAAATGGTAAGTTTAATGCTGTTCTCCGTGTTATATACAGCGCTAGTTAGCTCTATAACCGCATCCACGATTCCTTGATATCTCGAACCAGATGAAGCAGGAACTTCAATTTTACACACAATATTACACGCAGTTCACACCGAAAAGTCAGCCGGTCTATTGTTCGTGAACGATCCGCCCCCATTTGTTTATTGCCTTTCTCGCCATCTTATTAGATCCCGCATTTTTCTTATCCTCCAAAAGTCAGCACTTGCTGATACCGTGTCAAATTTCAAAACGTCATAATGCCGTTAATACTTGCTCTATATTAAGTTTCGAAATTGCATAAAACAGCCAGTACAACAATGGTTCCATGGACATGCAATTTCATTATCTAATCATAAGTTAATTGGGAAATTGGATTTTCAAAATGGGGTGGATCATTCACAAGCAGTAAATTTCGGTGTGACCACCGTATTACTCTTAACAAATCACAATTGTCAAACATAATTGGAAATAATCATAATTGTTCAATATCAAAACGGTGTATGGACAATGTGTAGGGAATTTATTGATCTCTTAAATAGTATGGTTTGAGTTAAATACGTCGAGCGGTTTGTTGGCTACGGCACGGAAGTGCTAGAAGTTCCACAGATACCAAGGAATCGTGGGTGCGTTTATAGAGCTGAGTCACGCTGTATTTAAATAATTATATAACGAAATATATTTTAGTTCTTTTCTTTCATTTCCGAAAGGAAGAATCGATTAAACAGATATTTTATTTATTTTTTTGTTTCAGTTCTAAATACAGTAGAATTTCGTATAGCCAAGCCTAGAATATCCGGGATGTTAGAACCTCTTCCGTATGTATGAAATTGTCCTAGCTCCTCTATTACTGTTATAATACATTATCAATATGTACTTTATATTCCAATTATATTTGTTCCTAATAACCCACATACGACTCTCCATAATTCCAAACTGATATGATTCAAACCTCTCTATAATTCAAACGTATCACACGTTTCCAAAATGTCTAAGATTTTTATGCTCTTGATGTTCGTACACAAGAAATTAAACTTATCACATAACAAGTTTGGCCTTTTTGCCAATTAATCTTTTGTCACACTACCGTTATCTATCCTCAAATAACCCGTCCAGTATCAATTTAATCTTGTTACGAAATTTTGACGTTTAACGATCCTCAACGTTAAAAGTCAAAATTTCGTAAAAATTATATAATATTTCGTTTTTTGCAATAAATTTTTTAAAATAGCACAAAGTCTTGAATAAAACTCAGATTACTTACCATAAATTCACATTTCACTTTTTTATAGGAAAATATTATCGATTTGAAACAATCTTTGAAAGAATTTTAATTTCAATGAGACGAAGAACAACGAGTTTTGAAGATAAATGAACGCATAAAAATGTTAAACAATTAGTCAGGTTTACGTTGAAAGGTTAATAATAGATATTTCATTAGGTTATTATTTCCTTCCATGAACTCATTGATTTCACTAAACGACTGCAGTTGATCATGGCATTACTCATTATTACTTGATACATTTATCACGGTCTTAAGAACTGAAATTCATTGTTTTGATAAATGCTATTCATTTTTCATTGGCTTTGAAAAATAAAGTTCTTGTTAAATGAAGGTAAACATTTAGATTGGTTTTGATTACCGCCCGCAGTGATACTTCATCAAAGATTATTTTATGAATCAAGTTTTATTACTATTCCATCCATGTAATGAAACTATTTTTTTGCTAACTTATAATTGGCTTAAAGACGAAAAATAGAAACAAGTTTAGTTTTTACATCGAACTTTTGAATAATTCTTTTTTAACGATTTTAATGTTATTGTCATAGCTACTTTCTTCTTTATATACAAGGCTTTTTAATGATATGTATTTGAATATTTTTATGAATTTCTGTTTCACAAAATTGATATTATGGCACTTAAATTTGTTCTGTCAAAGAACACGTTCTTTAAAGAGTTCTTTAGAGCAATAGTGCATTTTATTTATTAGTAAAGTGTGACCTCTGCGAAAGAGATTCTTCGTTCTTCATTTTCTGCTGGAAGTATGTAGAAAACGAGACAAGAGCAATGTGATGAAGATAAATAATTTTTTAATTTAAATTTGCGAAAACCAATTAATTTATTTTAAAATGCATAAAATTTTGTATAAAACACAAACATTAATACACATTCGGGTCTTCTTTAAAACACTTTCTGTGCACGTGGGTGGCTTTGAAGAACCCAAGAGCTTAATAATGCCTTATTTTATCGACCTTGTTGTGTAAATAACTATTTTTGAATTCCCATATTGAAAGGTTAGATTTTAGACACCCATTTGGTTTTCGTTATATGAAAATTTAGATTTTTAGAGAACGTTTATGAACTGATACAAAAAACAATTTTCATTTTTTTTAAATAAATAAAGTAAAATATTATCGCACCTAAAGCATCTAAAAATAATTAAGTACCTCAATTCTTGATGAAATCATGTTTCATTCATGGTACTGTGTTTCCTGCAAGACTGCGACATTGTTGCGGTCTCTAAACAATTGAGTCAAAACTTCGCTTTTTGCTCGATTTATTCTTCCTACATTTAGTTGTAGTAGGCGCCATTGTTTTCCAATTTGTTTTGAAGTTTCCATTTTTCGTGATTTTTCCAGTTATTTCAGCTAATTTGGACAGTACTGATTCTTAATTACGCACCAATCACTTGTATCTATCGCCAGGAGATCCTTTGGAACAGTTTGGACTTGGATTTGTATTCAATTTAGTTTAAACAATCGGCACCATGAAAAGGCTGACTACGATTCCAATATTTTAAGATTATAATTTTAAATGATCATAAAGTAAAATAATTCTTTATTCATAAGCCAATTAACAGAGAAACACGGGTTTTTGAAAATATTGATCTTAATGGCAAGAATTATCGATACCAAAATTGACAATTAATTTGGAGACCACCCAGGAACTGATTGACGACCTGGGTGCATGCGTGTGTGTGTTGGTTTTGATGGGCAAGTGAATTTCACGCGGAAAAGAAATTAATATTCATGACCAGCACTTATTGACAGATTGCACACAATTTACTTGTAATTTCAATTTTATTTAATTTAATGTTAGCCGAGTCGCCAAAAAATTTTGCACGAAACCTGTCCCCGCTAATTGCCCGATTTGCCGAAATATTTTCTCGCAAATAATTATTCTGGCTTAAGGTTGCGTCAATCAAAGTCGCACGCTACAATTGGCGCCAGAAATGAATTGCTTTTACAAATTATTCATTAAGAGAAATTTACGAAAATGTCAAGATAAATGAACAAATGACCGATACTTGCAAGAAGAAGACCTGCTAAAATGACCTTTAGATCCTCGATCTTCTTAATGTTAATGGAGGTTTTCAATTAAATTTAATCTTTTTAATTCTTTGCTTTTAATGTTGTAGGAAATCGGATATGATTAGGATTTCAACTTTTTAAATAACATTCATGCGAATTTCCTAGAGTTTATATTATATTTAAAACTATTAGGTTTTCCCATATAAAAGTGCACACCTGGAGTTAAATTTTTAAAGACCTTAACATTTGTATTAATTAATATTTTTAATTGAAAGAAACGGCATTTTAAACTTAGTATTTCTATTTGTAAATAGTGAGCTGTATAATAGAATATCTATAGTAACATGTGCTCCAGAACCCTTAGAACTCTATATGGGATAAAATCACACCCTTCGGATATACAGAAACTGGGATCTTCACACAAGTTTTATAAATGCGAAACCTATTGGTATTGAGTTAGACAAGATTTGGAAATTTAAAAATTTTGAGTATCCTTAAGGGTAGTCTCCACTGAAACTTGGTTCGAGTTCCTTTGTTATTTTGTTTGCTAAAACCCAAAACAGGTTTTTGCCTTGCATGGATAAGTGCTCTCTCGCTTTGCCAGAATTGAACCCAAATTAGTTTTTTTAATCTATTTCTTTCCTTCAACAATCGGAATTGCCTTGAAATCATATAGTTCAGGAACAATTTCGTTGTCCATGCAAGGGTTCGAAAGAAAACAGAAAGAGGAGGGCAATATTTTCTCCTTTCACTTTCTAGACAAACCCTGGTCAGCAATTCGTTTTCCGTCTGGGTTTTATGATAGCTTCGACGGCTAAATAAACAAGAAAAAATATAGGAGGAAAATGGAAAATTAAGGTTTAAACCTAAATAACACCGTTAATGGTAACTTTACAAGAATTTTAAAAATGTTTGAATGGCATTTTTCAGAATAATTTCCTCTTTCCAAAGACATGCAGTTTGATATATTTATCATATCGGAAATGCCATTATTCGCAAAAACCTGTTATGGGTATTAGCAAAAAAAGCCACCAAGAATGTTTTCAAATTTGTTCGTTTTTATAATTAATTTAAGGTCTATAGAACTCCAGCCCAAAATATGAAATAAATAAATAATTAATTTAAAGTAAATTTTTTATTGTTTAATTAACCTTATTATATTCATAAATTACGATGTAAATTTTTGAATATTTTAAACAGTTTTATATAAATCGTCGTTATAAGTAGAGGTGGCAATTTCTATAACGGCCGTGTTTTGAAGGTCATATTTCGTAGTTAAAATTTTTTAATTACGTTTTTTTCATAATTTTGGCTTTTTTTCTATGGGATTTATTGATCAAAATATGTAATCATTGAAAATCTTAGTGAATGCACTAACTAATTATCTTATAAATATACCATTAAATGAGATAAATGATCTAATTTGATTTTTATTAATAGACAACATAAATGAATATAGAAATTATCAAGAAAAACCTACTGGCAATGAAGGATATTGTTTTGGTGAACGATTGATATTATCCCACTCAAGGTGTGCAGCTTCATGCGGGTCGATCTAATATATAATTAAATTTAGATATTTTTATTTACTTAATTTTATTAAATAAGTTTGTCTTTTGTGAAAAAGACCATAAATTTTATATGGACATCAATTTCGTTAACATGTTTAACTTTAACAGATGACATCATCACAGGACCTGAGGAAACTACGGGATCCACCACACGAAAATGATAACCAAGATCCGTTGGGACCCATGTAACGAATGCCGGTTTTTCAACGTCTAAAACTCTCCATTCATACAATATGTACCTGTCTAAGTTCCTTCATAGACTACATAACGCAGTAAGCAGGGCAATAAAGTTCTACTGAAGGCCTAATTGTAGCGCATCGAGCGAACAAGTATTGTGCAAAGAGAGCGAGCAGATCCATTCCTGCTGCGATCTGGTTAAGTCAGAATAAACCATCACGTACCCCGAATCTGTGTATTTTACTCCTTGCATTGAATATAACCACATTTCATGTGACATATCGTTAAAGTGACGGATTAAGGAAATAGTGATTTCACTATTTAATGAGTGAGATGGGTAAAGAGTGGATCATCCTTACCAGGGCCAATGTGAGTCCCACCTCAATAAATTAAGGAAACACATATATCTGACTTAAACTTTATGCTAATGAGAACAAAAGATATAACTCAGTCCTCCATCACTCTAAGATTGTATGACGAAGAACTTAATTTTTAATTTGAAATAATTATTTATTTTAGGTTTATCTGTTAATTATTTCTTAGAAATGCTTAGATTGTTATATAAGACATGGTCAATAAGCATTATTAAACACATGGGTCTGCTATACAAACTCACAACGCTTGTGACTCCAAATAACCAAAGCTTTTAAAATGCCTTAAAGTATCGATCTAGTTGAAAAATTAACTATTACATAAATGGTCTAAACTCTTAATGCAAAAATTGTCAATTTCCCCCGAGGAATCGAAAATGGCACGTTNCATGGGTCTGCTATACAAACTCACAACGCTTGTGACTCCAAATAACCAAAGCTTTTAAAATGCCTTAAAGTATCGATCTAGTTGAAAAATTAACTATTACATAAATGGTCTAAACTCTTAATGCAAAAATTGTCAATTTCCCCCGAGGAATCGAAAATGGCACGTTAATTTGCTTGATATACATTTTGTAATAATGTCGTTAATTTGTTGATTGCATTGCAAATTAGATATCGATTAACGAGGTAAATGAGTAGAAGACCAGATAAACTTCTTTCTTAATGATAAAAGTAAATTGAGAAATTCGAACTAGCAATTGCTTGGAGGTGACAAAAAATTAGATAAAAATTATCTGCATTTCTTTATTTCAATTGAAATCTCAATAAATTAAACTGTTATTGCATCTCATTGACAGTTTGATGGCTGTAAATACCAATTAATGTCTATGAAATTCCACTAGGCGAATACATTATCGTAAGAAACCAGGAATCGATTCAATAATTTTATGTTTCTTATTGGACAGAATTCCAAAAACAAATTTATGGTTTTTCACAGACCTGTTACCTAATAAACTGGTTGTAGTTTTTTTTTTTATTTTACAAGGAGGATTATGATGGAAGAGTATGCAAATATACACCCTGGTGGCGAGGGCGACCTGGGCTTTTATTAAGTAAACCAAAAAATCGGAGGGGAACTTGTTATCATATCGATTGTTTTCGTTGAAACTATTCTATATCCAGAACAGACACTCAATAGCACTTTTTTAGCAGCTTCAACCAATAAAACTTGATTGTACTTCATCAAAGCTTCGGAGTGCCAAACTGGGGTTTCATATAGTATCTTTGAGAAAACTACACAGCTTATGATTCTTCTATTAGATGAGCTAGCAACCCGTCTATTGGGCATTATTCGTGCTAGAGTCAGTGCAGTGCACACTTTTCTTCTTTCGTTGAGGATTCTATTATATGCCTCTTCATCTTGAGCCCTTCGTCCAGCCATAGACTGAGGTATTTCATCATCATCACTGTGGCACTACAAC
>JXOV01006263.1:355-13911 GCA_001014945.1 Clogmia albipunctata
CAACGTACTGGTTTTTAACCACAATAGTCAATTTAAATCACTGAAAACACAATTTAATACTTTACTCTACAATCACGTTTATTCTATCTGACAATTCTCTCCAAACAATACCAATATTTCCTTGAGTTACTGGTCACATAACACTAAGTAAGAGAAGGAGGGCTATGAGAGAACCTTCTAGAACCTTTCTAAGAAACGGTTATTATTGTTTTTACTTTTGCTTAAAGGTAATCCTGTTCCATAAATAACCTTATACCTCATAATTTTTTTCCGCGGGCGGGTGTTTCAGAAGAATATTCTACCAGAGAAATGAAAACAGGCAATTTAGATTTTTATAAAACAGGAATAAGTTCACAAATTCGAAATAATCACAACTCGTAGCCGATGTGGTAACGCATGGGTCCTTTTTCAACTGGTCTAGGTGCTATTAATTGACTAATAATACACTGAAAACAAATAGTCACCGAAAACCCGTTGGTTGAGGTTGAGACCCCCCATGTTCCCTATAGGAATTGAAAGGGAATTTTTTTAAGTTCACAAATTGTTAAAAAAGTAAAATAATAAAACCTTGTGTTTAATAATGTCTTATCTTATGGACCTTAACTATTGTCTGCATGTATATTTTCAATGCCTAGTCATAATGAACTTGAAAACAAAAATATTAAAACAGTTAGGTGTGTCTTACCCTCATACAATTAACGATAAAAAATAGAACTTTTTGGTCGACCTTTTGTATATATATTTTAATGCTTAATCATAATCAAATCTAAAATGACTTTTAAAAAAAACTTAAAAAATATTAGAGGTGACTCACCCTTGGCAGTAAGGGATATAAAAATAAACACAACTTTAAGGCCAACTTTCCCTACATGCCCACAAGATTTCATTCAAATCAGTTAAAACGTTTCAGAGGAGTTCGGCTTCAAACATTGCTTTGTGACAAAATAGTTTATTAGGGGTAACTCCCCCTTAACAATTAAAATTGTAATAATGATTTGACCTTTATCCCGGTCAACCCCACATGCCAACAAAATTTCAATAAAATCGGATCAACTGTTTCGGAGAAGTACTTATTTAAACATCACTATGGGGAATTTGCGAAAAAAAGAGGAAAAATGTTTTTGGTAGTTTTTAACCAAGCTTTTGATCTAACTTTAGTTGATAATATTATTAAACTTGATTTACAACCAAAAACATACATATAATTCCAATTTTGAAAAATTAAGTAAATAACCACTTTTTAAGGAATATTGATTTTTAATTAATTAGTATTTTGAATTAAGTTTTCAAAATAGTTAGTGAACTTAAATTACTAATTCTTTGAAACAAAGTTATATCAACTAATCGTTAATTATGATTTTAGTCAATAACTGCAACAATTCTATAAAAACTTTATATGCATAAGTGAAGAAAATTTTACTAGTAATTGTTTTTAGGCAAGAAAAAAATATTTTTGCAACTACAACTTTTATTATATAACATATTGGATAAGTTTATTTATTTTCTAAAGAGGCTAAGGATCATTAACAGTTTTGCTTAAAAGTAAAGGAATTTTAACTGGTTTTTATAGAATTTACATAGCAGGAATAATACATTTGGATATTATCTTTAATTATTGATAGTCAATATAACAACCGAATAATTTTTTATAAAACTGAATAGGTTAATAAGAACATAATATCAAATTTAAGAAATTTCTCACCATTCAATAAAACTAGTAAAGTATATCATGTGTATCACTTTGCAAACCCTTCAATTTAATCAAATTAATTAATTTTTTGACGTACTCCATGGAGGTATGGTCTAACCTGCTCCAAATCCCTTATGTATAGAGTTGACCAACATTACTCAAAAATTATTAGAACACTGCCTGGAGCACCTTGGTTCATTAGAACTCATCAACTCCTGAGGGACCTTGAATTAAACACGATCCACGACCTAGCCATTAGTCGTCGTGAGTTATATTACTCAAAAATTAGAACCAGTACTAATCCGGATATAGCAGCCCTTTTAAATGGCATATGTAGTGGACGCCTTAAACGACTGACAGGTGGACACCAAGAGCTGTGGGTCAACGATCTATTGTATTGTAACAAAATTGAAGTTTCTTAATGTAACCCTCTCCCGTCAATGTAAATAGACCTTTCTCCTCAATCCTAGCCCTTGTGATGTCCAAAAAATGTGACGATACGGGTAATCACAAATACAAATAAAAAAAGAAAAGAAAATTAAATAAAGTTAAATCAAAATTATATAATATTTAGTAATATTTATACTTATACTATTTATTTTACATAATTATTAGCAAAAAATTTCATAAAAATATTTAGAATGGCTCTTTCAAATACATTCTTATGTTTTATTTTTAATTAAATTCTTTATTGATTTATAAGTTATTATAAATTGTCGACTAAAATTTTTGTCTTATTCTTCTAATGTTTGCAACTCAGCAATGTCCTAAATCATAGTGTCCCTTGTCTTTTTCAACGAGACGCACTGTAGGTAAGATCTTGACTCCTTACCTATTTATTATATTATTAAAAAGTGATAATGATTAGAAATTTTAATTAGAATTTATGACCTTCAACTTGACCATGAGAAAAATCGCCTCCTCTACTTCAAAAAAGTATTTGAAAAAAAACTGTTTGAAATATTCGATGACAAATTAATTAAATAATTTGCAGATAATGAAGAAAATAAAACAATCGTCAAATTTTATTTAAACTAATTTCCTCATCAAAAAAAGATCAAAATATTCTTACTCGCAAATTAGCGATTCAAATAAGACACATTTGAGAATAAAAATTCAAATCAAAATTTTTTTACAAAATAAGTAATTTTATGCGGCAAATTTTTTTTATCATAAAAAGGCCTTTTGTGATAAATTTAGGTAAATTCCAAAGTAGTTTGCCCTAAAGTTACCTTTAAGGTATATTTTTAAAGCAGAATCACTCCAAACAAGACACTTCTTACTTTAGAGTAAGAAACGAAGCTACAGTACAACTGTATCAACTTACAATTATCCAGATTGTTACTAATGACAAATAAACACAACACCATATCAAATCCACCTAAAACTAATCAATAATAGTAAAGAAATCTTAAATTTTCATAATCAGGGCATGCTTTATTGTAAGTTCTAAGCATAAGCTGCACGGCGTCGGCATGTCTTAAACATTCTAAGGATACTTAAAATTTTAATTACTCTAAAAATGAAATGACTCAACACCTATATAGTAGTCCGCAGATGTTTGAAATATCATAATAAAGTCTTTTTTTGTTGTAAAACCAACACAAGTAATTTTTAATAACATATTTAATAATAGAGAGAAGAAGTTATTTTAGTATATTTCATGAAAAAGTAATATTTCTGATTTGTCCGATCTGGTTACCAAGTGAAAATTTTGTTGCTAATTGGTTCAAAATGTATTGCTTTATTAGACATTCGCACTGAATTCTTGCGGATGTTCCGCGATTGCGAATATTCGCAACATCCCTAGTTCATTTCAATATGTTTTGCATTTACTCGTATAAAACTTTTTTGAAAGTCCCAGTTTCGTTGTATGGGAGGAGTGTGATTTATAAATTATAGAGTTCTTAAGCTTCTGAAGGACAGAATACTATGGATATCCTATCATACAATTTACTGCTTATAAAGAAAAATATATTGTGACGGGCGCAGATCCAATGACAGTTTTTGCGGCGACTTCTTCCCGGCTTATTCGTTCCCCGGTATTTCACTTCAGGTCCCCTCGACTGGGAATGCGTCGAAAAGGCATCTTTCATTTTTGCAAAGCGCTGATTTAATTGTAATACTTTAGTCTATTCTCAGCCGTAAATAAATTAACATCCAACTGGCCGTCGCGAGATTATTTTACACGACACACACAGAACTTTTGACTCAATTGATTAAATCCTTTTTCAGAACCAATTAAGATTTCTCTTGCATCGGGATTTGAGAAAATCGGCGACAGAAAAAGGTAACGTATTCCGGTGAAAATTCTTTCCCGTAAGTACGTATATATACTTTAAAATACTGTTTGTTTCAAATAAAAATATTGAAAAACAAAAAAGTTATATAGTGTTACAACATAATATATAAATTATTAAAGCTTATCATGGCTTTTGTAATTTTACCTAAGATTAAAGTAAAAGTAAAGGGATAAAATCTAAGACTTACTCAAATAATGATAGGCAATTGAAATGTCTTAAACAGCCTTAAACTAGAAGTCAATACTTATTAAATTACTATCCATCATATCGATTTGTTTAAACTTGTCATCTAAAAATAGGAGTAAAACTCGACAAATGTTGTTCTTCATTTATTAATTCAATTTAATTTGGTGTCCATCATACACAGATTTCAGTATATATTATTAATAGGTTTGTCCCGAATAGTGGGGTTGGGTGAAATGAACGAACCAATTAAAGCACGAATTAACGTTTAAATTTGTATCCTTAAATTGAATTGAAAAATAAATAAAACGGGAAAATAAAAGTTGACTGTTGTCTGTTTGTCGCCAACTGCCTCTCGGAGTTCTTCTTCATCCTGCACTAGCGCTGTTTACAGGGACTTTTCGATCTTGATGATCTCCGCAATGCCATCGTACATCTCCTTGACGGCCTCGTACTCGGTCAGACCCATGCGGCGCTTGTTGGAGATATCGTAGACGCCTCCCTCAGCCTCTGTGTGCTCTCCGCGGGTGCCTCGCACCTGCAAATTGTACTTGGCGGCGACCTCCTCCAGCTTGGCCTTGTTGGCGGCGAGCTTGGGCACCTTGATGTGCACCGAGGCGCGGATGGTGGTTCCCAAGTTGGTGGGGCAGAAGGTCAAGAAGCCGAGACGATCGTTGTGCGAGAAGGGGATGCGCTTCTCAATGTCGTTGATGGCGTTGACCAATCGTCGGTAGACCTGGCCCAAATCTCCGCCCATCTGCATGGAGATGATTCTCAAGTGGTCCTCCTCGTTGCACCACACCAAGAAGGTCTTGGCGTCGTTGTGGAAAATGCCACGACCAGATGGCCAGAAGCGGCAAGCGTTGGCGGCCTGCAAGAAGCGATCGCCCTCCTTGAACAGGAAGTGGTCATCGATGAGCTGCTGCTGGACAGTCTTCTCCATTCCGGTCAATGGGTAGAAGGTTCCCTTCAGCTCTCCCTCCAATCCAGACAGAGTGGACGACACCTTGCCCTCCATCTCCTTGTACTGGGCCTCGGTCAAGCAGGGATTGAAGGGGTATCCCTCCATGGAGCGACCGCATCGGACACGGGTGGAGATGACGAACTCGCTGTTGGGGTCCAAGTTGCCGAAGGTGCTCGTGTCTCCGAGATCCTTGGCGGGGTGCTTGTCGGTCTTCTTGAATCCACCATGGTAGTCCTCGATGATGGGGTCAAACAGGTCAGCGAACACGGTGTAAGACTCAGCATCAGGGGCATAGATACCCACTCCAGAGTCGTGGTTCTCCAAACCTAAAAGTTCAATAATCAATTAATTTTTTTCTGTATACAATGAAATAACATTATTATTTCTTCTGCCTTGAAAACCCTAGTGTTTAATAATGCCCCATTTGTATTCTTTTATCTCACTTTGAAGAGCTTTTCGTAATAAAAAGATAAAAAATGATTTGATAAAATGAAGTGATTGAAATTGGTTTGATACAATGCAAGTATTGTTGAAACCAATTTGCATTTTAAATTTTTCAGAATGGTTATTAT
This sequence comes from Clogmia albipunctata, assembly GCA_001014945.1. Classification (NCBI taxonomy): domain Eukaryota; kingdom Metazoa; phylum Arthropoda; class Insecta; order Diptera; family Psychodidae; genus Clogmia; species Clogmia albipunctata. The sequence goes on from JXOV01006263.1 coordinate 6,068, forward strand.
CAGCTGGGCTCTGTATGTAAGAGAATACCAATTATGTTGATTTAAATATTATTCCTAATTAATATCACCATGAGATAACCAGATACTTGAATTTCATAATAAAACTTTCTTTTTTTCTGAAGAACATCCGCTAGAAACGGTAATTGGATTCAACTTTGTTTAAAATATTGCAAAATTATTGATCATAAGCTAATCATTTTTGTTATTTTAATGAGTAATATATAACAATGAGTAATTTAACTCGAAAAAATAATGTAAACTGATCTACTTATTTTGATAAAACTAAAATATTTTAGCTCTGAATAATATACATCCTAATAAATACTGACCGGACTGGATGCAATCCAGAAGGGTGGATCCGAAAGAGGTCTTCTTGTTCTTCAGACTGTCAAAGACTGCTTTGGTCAGGTATTTCTTCAGCAGAGACTTTGAGTCGGAAGCGGCCAACTTGGCGAATCCGGCCTCCAATTTCTCAAGAACCGCAGCATCAACCATGGTGTCTGATTTGTTTCTAAATAGAGAACGGAAAGTAGAGATAAAGAGTCATTAGTAATCGATGGACAGTGAAATGATCGGCATTGTATCGAATAAAAAGTCAAAATATAGTTTTAAATTTGAAGCAGCTGCAAAATTGGTCACCCCTAACACAAAGCACGGATCCCTCCTCGTTTCGTGTTCACCGTCCTGTCGTTCGCTGATACCGAACAGCTCATTTAAACGCTATTAAATAATTGATGTTTGTTTTTCGTTCTTTGTTTTGCTCCTCGGGATTAGAGTCAACACAGTGGCTTGGAAACGTATGTCCTCCTGTTCGACGGTGGTGGTGGTGGTGTAACTCAAGACGAATTGAATATTTCGCAACAGTTTGGGTTTTTCGCAAATTAAAAGACACACAGAGAAAAAACAATGGTCGGATGCGGCATCGTTCGTTTACCTCGCCAAGAATACCATCGAATTTGATACACACCCTTCTTCACCAGTGGTCGTCCCCCCATTTTCAACAGTTTTATCCTTTTTCTCTTTAGACGCACAACCACCCATTTTTCGACACGACTGCTCGCTTCTTATTATACCGAGAGTTTGTTAGTACAAAATATTATATTATATTCCGGCTACTGGCGAAAAATATATATAGAGTTAAACACTAGATGAAGGGGGATAGGTATAAAACAATGATGAAAATTGGTCACACAAGTCACAAATTTGCACAAAAATTATTCCGCGTTCAAGCCACCACCCTAAAACTACTATTTATCCTTTGTTAGAGACGGGGATCCGAAAACACACAATCACAAATTTGCACAACTTCCTTTCTCTGGCCCCGCGCGCACAATTTCCCTGCTCAACTACATCTAGGTGGACAAAGATGGGGTCTACTCGGGGACACTATCCTATTCCCAATTTTTTCCGCGCCCGGCTCCGTTCAAATTAATTAATTTACTGGAATGGTGGTGTGGACACACAACTTTCTCGTCTCTCTCTTCTTTTCACTATTGAAAAAGTGAATAGAAGGCGCGCCCTTTCAGAGCAAGTGCTACCAACTAAACGAACATCAACCCCCTAAATGAAATGAAATCAACCCAGAGCAATATTTTAATCGGTGTGCGTAGAAATGTGAGTTTTTTTTTGGTCGTAAAGGTTGGGAAAATTCCATTTTTCAGTCACCTTCATGGCTAACATCTAGATATTAAGTGTAATTATTGCAACTGATAAGCTTTTATTAGAACAATTCGCCAAATGAAAGTGAAATTACAAAATATAACGGTGCTCTCAACTGTCTCTGTATTGGTGGATATCTCATTTACTCTCTTTCGAATTTAGGGGTGAAATTCGGATTCTCTATTTGGTCGATTCCTCCTTTCATTTTTTAAATCGATTTCACATTCTCTCTTTAAAAAATAAGTTCTCAACAAACAAACAAAAACTATTCTAAAAAAATAATTACACGAAATGAGAAACATCAAATGAAAAGAGGAAAAGGTGGGTCACAAAAGTAAAAAAGCACAGCAACGCAAACAGGTAGGAAGCACTTTTCAATAAGCGAGGCATTTCTATGGAACTGTTCTACGATTAATTGATTGCAATTACTCGAAACACTTGCAAATTTATCAACTAAATACTAACAACTACCACGGATTGCAACTAAACTATTAAAAACCGACTTAAAATATAGTCATAGTCTGACCGGTTCTCGCTATTATCACAGGTCCACTGCTGATTGCGGTTTCATAACGCGCCGCACTGAATTGATTGGTGATGACAATTGAATTACCCTTATCTCAGATACCTATGGCTTGTCTCCGGCCTGTATACCTAATTGTCAAAGAAATGATAAAATTGTCACTCTTTAATCTGATTGCTGTTTGCCAGGCCTCATTAAACATTTCAGTCGCCAAAATTTATTGTACGTGCTTGAAGAATAACATCTTATCGTGCATTCGTCGATTGATAAATTGTCGCAGATTAGATTAGCAACTTTGTCTTGTTATATAATAATAAATTAACAACTGCATCATGACCTTGAATCAAGTCGAGAAAATTTTTGGCACCTTCACTCTTCACGTATACACACGGTTTAATTGCTGCTCCCTTATCTCTACATTTCTTGATTTATATTTTAATTGCATTCAAAATATAATTATTTTAATAACATTTACCTAAAACTCCTAAACAAACTGACCACCGTCACTGATTTCAGGAGAGAATTCTCGTTCAACCGTGTTACGGAACGGTGAAACAATCTCAAACTAATCATCTTTCCCAGCAGAAAGCTAGACTTTAAGTCAAATCATTCTATTTTTAGATTTTTCTAGCTCCTGATTTTCCTGAAAATACAACAGTTTAATATTTATATAATTAATAATTTAAATATACAACATAATACCCAATGGAATAATAAAATTAGCATTGGGCTATTTCTGTAGCCCAAACTATCAGATCAAGATATCTCGAATAAAGTTGAATTTCCTTAAATATTATCAACGTCCTATTTTAAGTGACTTAGTTATAAAGAAAAATATGTTTAGGACCATTCATTTATATAAACGTGATTATATGATTTTAATCATAATAACAACCCGTCGTTTATTTTAAATTTAATGGACTGAAAAATATAAAAAATGAGGAAATTACTGGCATAAAAAATTATATCTCTTAAATAGACTGTACTAAATTTCATCCCTCTCCCCCTAGAGCCTTTTTCTTTACTACATTCCTCGTGTTTATATGTATATTTTAAAATAGAGTTAATACAAATCGATGTAATGCAAATAAACAAGGACCATGTTAGATAAACATAAAAATGGAAGTAAAAAAGCCGGTTATGTAATTATTTATTAGGAAGGAGGAACCAGGGCGCATGACCCGAACCTGTCACAATACTTTAAACAGTGGAGTGTCAAGGTCTTGTACGAGATTTTGTATTTCTAGGACGAAAGGAAGAAGAAGTGCTTTCACATAGCCTTGGTTTTGCCCGGGCGAAGCAGCGTTCAAATTGGATTTACCCTCAAATGGATGGGATTTTCAAGTCCAGGCAATGGGTAGGCGTCTTACCAATTAAGGCAACAGCGGAAGCTCCAATTCTTTGCCTTTGCAGCAGCCAACCCCGCACTCGATTCTAAATGGAATTGCCTCGGGTTTTGCTGAGAGAGCAGAGCCCAGCCTCTGGCCAATAATCATGTTAATTGAACGAGCACGGCGACGGATGAGTCAGTCACAACTATTGTAATGCACCACCACTTGTACAGGAACTTAATGGAATTTTTTGCCCGTGTATTTCGATTAACAATGGGGCAAATTGCAATGGATGAGGCAGAGTTACATAACTAATCCCGTGGCGTTAAATAATCGCTGGCCTGTGAAATCCTACTAATCTAGCGTAATTCTTAGATGGGATATTGAATTTCAATTGCGGTTTTCGGATATTTGTGCAAAATCCCCCCGATTCGGATTGGCCTCAGTCAAGGTTGTGCCAAATTGTGATCAAGTTCAAGCGTTTTTCATTTTCACAGTTGTTCTGTGAAGCGAGCGGTGTAGCCAAAAATATATATGGAAAAGAGTGTATATCAAAAGAATAAACCGAGGGGGAAACGGAGCGAAGACGACGGCGACGTTGGCCAGAAGAAAGAACTATACAGCAAGAACAAAAATAACTCTCTCTTCAATTTCAGTATAAATAACAGAAGAGATTGGTCTGGCTAACATGAAGAATTCCCAGGGTTTGGATGTGGAGGTCTTTTGATTTAAACACAATTGAGAAATGTGTCGTTTTCTAGAACCAATGAAATTAATTAACCGACGCCATAAAATTCTGTTCTCCGGCTTCTCCTCGCCTCGGCTGCCTCTGTGAGACGGGCCTTTTCATTACATAACCGTCAATAAAATCACGATAAATTTATAGTTTTGCATTTTCTCAACTGCATTCCACCGGTTTTGGTGAAAACCAGTAGCAAAAGAACGAAGGGAAGGTAATAAATACCGGAAATGGCCACATGTTTTTTAATAACTCAATGCATTAAATTGGAAACCGCTTCCCAGAATTGGACGTGGTTATTGGTCCGTGTCTCTTTTTGGAGGTCGAATTACACATTGGCACTCGTATGATTCAGTAATTTACCAGCAAAAGCCGCTTTAAAATCGTCAATTGAACCACACACAAACGTAGAACACGATAAATAAAAAAAAACAAAACAGTCGATGCGGGAGGAAAAACCCCAATTTCACTGATATCGCGGCCCTTTTTCAATTGTTATTTGATGCAGAATATCACCTATTTATTTAATTATCACTTCTCTATTTAAAATCGCTCACCTTTTCCGAAATAACTGAACCAAAGAGCACAACTTCTATTTCCCACAAGCGACTGTTGGAAAATGTTGTTTTTGAATAACGGAATTGGACGAAGCCGAGTTGGATATTATTATTATTTTATCCAACTACAGTGAGTCCTCTCTCTTCAGAACTGGCACGTACGTAGTTTCGGTTATGTAATATTTTTCGTTCTGCCCGACTTCTGTTTAACTTTATTTTAAATTTATATAATTTATTGAAAGAAATTGTGAATCCCGAAAGACGAGGCTCCACTGTTTAACCGGTTAATAAGAACGAACACAATTCGTTATTTTTGCCGGCTTTATTCGTTTTCTTCTCGCTGCAAATTATTTTCAGCCCGAACGAGAATTATGAAATACCACATATAATTGAAATTGGAGATTTTCGCGCCGAGATACTCTTCTATAAGAAAATGCATCCTCTCGATCAATAAAAGGCAATTCAAAGCACATGACCCGATTGAATAAGAATAGGTCTATAGCGAGGAATTAAATGATGGATAGGTTTGTGGCGGAGTCCGGAAATAGCTTTTTGGACGTTCCATCCATTCCCTCCCCAACTCCCCAAAAACGCGAGCTCTAATCATTGATTGGAATTGGTAGATTAACACGAACAGTGTCAGGTGATTTACAATTGACAGAACAGCTGACACTCGTGGTTTAGTATCACTTCGAAAATGGAATATATGTATTGTAGTTATAATAATGAAGAAAAGGTGAATAAAACAGACAGACATAGACTTAAATATAGGATTTAAGAGCCCAAATGTCGCACATAAAGAAAAAAGCCCCTTTACACATACTTGAGATGATAGAGATGTACAAGAAAACAATTCGGTTTAATTAATGCATTTAATAAGCAACAACTATAACAAAAGAGATTGGCAATGGTTAATAACAATGGCGAGGCTTGTCAAACAAATTCGTGAGTATTTTTTATTATTAATTAGAAGCACATGTAGAATTCGTTAGTGGTTCTTTTGGCGGCTCTTTGAGTACCTTTTCGCTTGCTTTGGCTGACCACCACCGCCGCCAAGTTCTTCCGCCAAAAAACTCTGCGTTGCATCTTTCAGATCCTTCTTTAGCGTATCAGCCTTTGGTTTCATTCCTGGGAAAGCCATTTCTGGATTTGCCGGAGGTTTTGAAGGTACTTCTATTTGTGGTGAAGGTTTCTTCGGTTCTGGTTTTTTAGGTTCGGGTGTTTTCGGTTCTGGCTTCTTAATTGGTACAACAGGATCCTGTTTAATGTCTTCCTTCTTACTGCTCGATGAGTTACCCTCCCCATTTGACTGGTCGCCATTTATCTTCTCAAAGGACTTGATTAGTTCTACAGTTTCGGGGGATTCGAGCTGTTTCAGCCTCTCAGAATCAGAATCTTTTGGAATTTCGATCGGCTTCAACGGTTGAATGGGAGGTGCTGGTTTTGGAGGTACTGGATCAGCCTTGGGTTTCGCAGCGGGAACTTCTTTTTTAGGTCCTTCAGCGGCAGTCTTTTGCGTTAAAATCAAAGGTGCTCCATGGCAACGTTTTCTTTGCAATTCAAAAAAAAAAACAAAAAGAAAAAAACCAAGAAAAATTAAAATAAACGAAAAAATAAAACAATAAAAGTGCTTCAATAAATTCAAATATAAAGGAGAGAGAGCGGTAATGGGGAGAAATGTTATTGTCTAGAAATAAATCAGATTGAAAAGACGTCTCTGTCCATGTAGTTGGACCCGAGCCAACTTTTGTCTCATTTGCGCACAACAAATTGAACATATTTTATGTGTTTTAGCCACTTTTTCAACGGAATTATTACGTGATTGGGGGGAGAAAATAGAAGTACCAATCTTGACGACAAACTTCCTGTCCTGGATTGGGATTGGTGGTGCTCTCCTAATCATCAACAATACATTGTATTGTCTCAGTCAGGTCATGCCACTGAGGTAATTGAGTTGCTGGCATTCAATCACTCTTTCAAAATGCGAGTACTTCAGTTCATTTCATGGATCAATAAATCGATTTATTGTCATTGAATGCCGATAAAACTGGATGCATTTATTCGGAAAATAATGGTCATGTGGGCTAGATCACAGAAAAAACCTGCCATTAAAAAAAACTGTTTACTTTCCCCCGAAATATCTAATTAAGTTCGCCAATTTGTTTATAATTCCGAAATCTGATACCGTCATTCTATGGTAATTCGACGGAATTTTGGTGTAAATAAGCAAAGTGGCAGAATTTGCGAATTTTTCTAGCAGTGGTTGTGGTGGTTATAGATTAAATCGGCATAACGAAAAAATTGTTACATAACTTGAAAGACTCTGGTCAGCCTGAGCAGCGAGAAGTATAGTATATAAACGAAGCCCACGAATACACAGCTGATCAGGAACAAACAATTAAAAATACAATGAATAGAGCCGAATCGATGTAAATATAACCGAGAAAAAAGCCAAGGTTAAAATTGCCAATAGATAATCTTCGAGGATTTTATTGCTAGAAAAATAATCGTCTATTTTTATCCTCACTTTTCGCATATTTTAGATTACCTTACGTCTACAGTTACACACGTTAGATAGATTAGGCCTAATTGATAAGATCACGAAATCAGCAAAATTGAAAAATATATATTGATAAGGTTAATTGATTTTTTTAACACTCTGATGTTAAACTGCACAAACGAATTATTGGCAAGTGGAGTTAAGTAACAAATTGAAATTACCGAGAAATATCCTGAGTTTTCAAAATAATACTCATCAATATTAAAGCAATAATGAAATACTCTCAACTTAATTCAAGGCTTGAATTAAACTACTTTATCCTTGATTAATAATTAATGAATGTAATGTAATGTACTATTGGACCAAACAACCCATGATTGAGTTATAGCCCTCGGACCGTTGCACCATCGTGATTCCTTGGAGTGATGGGTGCCGCCCACCGCCTCCTCCTCACGTAGGCGTTTTCACTATCTCAAAAGTAGATAGTGAAAACGCCTACGGCCTTTTAAGGGAGGTGGATAGGATATATGTGCCA
>JXOV01006265.1:0-13755 GCA_001014945.1 Clogmia albipunctata
AAGCGGAAGGGAGATATTTGACAACCTATTAGGTTGTCAATTTATTAATTGTTTTGTAAGTAGTTGGATTTATGATCTTCTATGAAATATTTTTCAATGTTTTATTGATTAAAATTATAAATACTGTGGACGCCGCTTATTAGGGTAACTCTGGGACCGGCATAATTAGGCCCTATTAACCGATTGGTCCTTTTAAGCGATTGGTCAATAAGCTAACACTTAATTACTTAATACGGAATATGCACAGTATTTACGAACGGAATGTTTTAATTGGGTGGCTACAGAATAAACACTTTCCTACGATGACGAATAAGATTTTGAACTGAACTCCACGTTTAGGCTAACTTTTAATACATCACTCTGAAGTTTGGAGACTTTTTTTTTATGGCAGTTAAAAACGATTAGAATTAAAGAATTAGAATAATTCTGTGAACCTACATAGTAGTTTTTGGTGAATTTGTTCCATGCTCATTTTAGAAAGTATCATTTAATAGATATTTACACAACAAGGTCGATAAGAAAATGTATTATTAAACACAAGTTCCATTATTAAGTCACAAGTGTTGCGAAAGTTTTAAAGAACGCTTGAGTGTTTAATAATGCTTATCGATTGTATTTTATAAAAAAATTTATTGATTTTTGAATAAAATAACACAATATCTTTAAATTCTTTGAATGCTTGTAGAAATATACATTGCGATGTTCCACCCAATTTCTATAACTGCCTTTGTTGTTGCTAGTCCCAATGTGGGAAAAGGATAGAACATTCCAAAAATAAAACGAATTTCTTATATGCCAGTTTAACTGTTGGCAATTTAGTTTAAATTCAATTTCATTGGCTCGATCACTGAATTTAGAGAAACTTTTTTTGGCAATCGCTTTGGATGATTTCTTCAGTTCATATTATATTATAACATTTTGATTATAGTTTTAATGATGTTTTGTTTCACTCTCAGAAATAAATGTAGATTTGCGACAATAAATATAAAATTCCATAACCGTAACATTAACATTATCCGACTCTCTCAGATAGTTGGATAATGTTCGTCAATGTTTGTCAGCAACTGACCGACAAACAGTCATAATACAATAGTGCTAAACCATGTCGTAAACAAGGTAAAATTATATTGGAATTGTGCTGGAATTCAAATTGTATTTGTACACGAAACTGATACCAATAAATTGCTTTAAATAAAAATTTTAATAAAACACAAATTTAAAGGAGGTTCACTATAAAATCTGATAACTGCCATTATTTCATTGATGATACATCTTTCGGAGCATATGTGCACAGTATTTAAAAGAAAAAATTTGAATTTTGAATTTAATTCACTTGTCAAAGTGAGTTCAAAAATTGTCCACTAGATGGCAAACGTGTCGATTTGGAAATTTAATGCTATAATACATTCAAAACAAACAGAACGTAAAGTACACAGACAGGCTCAGTAAAGACAGTACAGTCCTTTTGTATGAATTTACCATGTTGTGCTTCTAGCTGGCGCACATTTAATATAAATTTTAAGCCACAAAAATACTCAAAAATATTCTATTAAAATACAGTAGACAATTTTGAAAGTTATAAAGAGTAGGTAATTTTAATTATTTTAGTTTTTTAACAGGACTTATATATCTCTATAAATTATAAATGTACAATAGTTCCTTTAATTTCTAGAGATGATTTCAACATGTTGTACGATGTTGCACTGAATTAAAAAACTTCTTAGAGGTTTGGTAGGCGTAATATTTTTTCTTTTTTTTAGGTTTATTGAGTATTCGGTAGGATGTTGTTATTTCTCTTTTCTCCTTCAATCAACATAATTTCATAGTTTCTAAAGTCGTGCATATGAATCTGGTTTATTATATTCAAATCATAGTTTTATCTTTATTGAAGACTCAGATTTAATTGACACCCTCTCTTTTGAGACTTACTACACTTTACAGCCTTATAGATCTTAAGTTTTTTCCTGTAAATTCAAGCCATACTTCATTGTATAAAGGAAATTTCCTAAGACAATTATATTTTAATATTGAACTAGACATGTGCAGAACGATTTTAGATACAAAAAGCTGGAGTGATACAGATGGAGGGGTTTATGGTTGTTACCCATATCATATTAGTTATAAATATGATGCAACTAATCGTTAATACATTTGTAGCTTTTAATTAACATGCAAATACATTATCCCTGTTTTGATTTATTCTATGGATCTGGAACCCGGCCAAAAGTTTTTTGCATTCGTATAATAGTCATATATAAACTATCCCCACGACATTCCATTACGGAACTAGGTAGTCTCAACCTCAACCATCGGGTATTAGACTATACGTGATTGTTTGTTTTTCAGAGTATTGTTAGTCAGTTAATATCACTATATAAGGGCTCTTTTGTTGGGTAATTATTTACTGTCGTGATGACGAATATTTTAGGTTCTTTAAAAAAACAAATAATGTTTTCTTTTTTTTTTCAGTATTGTCATAAAATAAATTTTGCATGTGGCATTCCTGCTTTGTCCTCACTTCAAATGCACTCGTATGTATTATGTCATATTTAAAATTGAGAATTACTCCAAGGCACTTAAAAAAAGTGTTTGCCTCGAACGGTTTTATTGAATTACAAGAAATTTTTTTGTGTAACTGTAATTACGAAAAATAAATATTTAATATAGCAATGATAACGTTTGCACTTAATAACAAATACGTAGGATTATGTAGTGGATTATCATCACGATAATGTAATAATACATTATCGCTCTTTATCAGGGATGTAACACAGAAGAACAACGAAATAGAAAGTATTCACTTTAAAGCAGTCACGTAAAAATGACACAAATTAAATGCTGTGTTTTAATAATATTGATGATGTTACGAGGATCAGTGGCCAAAATCGAAAGTTGCTGGAAAAGTGACCGCGATTCGTGTAAAATAGATCTGGGTTTTCCAGATGTGAGAACGAATTTCCATTTTGAGTTCACGATTGCTTGTAGTGATGATCTATCTAATGGTAAAAAAATTAAGAAACGATTCAACGAAATTACCAACTTAACATTAAACGGATGCCAAAGTGATAAAACTGTGAATCCATTTGAGGAGATCATCGATCCCAAAAGTGTTCAATTTTTGACAATAGAAATGTTTTTTATTGAAAATTTAAACAGTTCGTTTATTAAAACAGTGCAAAATTTAAAGGCGTTGGAGATGAAAAAAAATGAAATCTTGACGATTTCTGATGACATTTTTACTGTTTTTCTACATCTAGAGGAACTCTCGTTTGTGAAAAATATTGCACCATCTTTTAACTTTTCAAGTTTGGAAATACTAAAAAATCTGAAGAAATTGACGATCATCCAACCCACGTGGACAATACAACTGGGATATATCTTCAGGATACCAGTAATTAGAAGCCTACAGTTATCAGTCTTTGCAGTTTACACTGGACATATTTCCCCAACAACGGATTATATTAACGATAGTTTAGAAGAAGTAAAAATTACAAATACGGTGTTAAATTTAGAGTTTAAAAGTGAGCAGAAATGTGTTCTTAGAAACGTAAAATCATTGATCCTGAAAAATGATGGAATAACCATGTTCCCATTTGAAAACTTTGATTTATCGAATTTGGAAATAATGGATTTGAGTGGAAATTTATTACAGTTTATAGATTTAAATAAAATTATGGTCAATAGTACAAAACTGCAAATGATAAATATTTCCAACAACGAAATTGAGTATTTATTTATAGATATGGAAGAACAAAATTTAGAATCTTTACAAATTCTTGATATCTCAAAGAATAAACAGCAAAACATACAAATTATAAAAATATTGTTCCTCTTGTTAATTTCCAGATAATTGTAGATTCAAATCCTTGGTCTTGCTTGTTTTTACTTTCAAGACAATTTTTAGAAATATTTAAACTGTTTGAATATGAAAAGGATTTCAATCACACAAATATAAATGGTTTAAAATGTACTTATAACCAATTAATGCGTTTGGAGTATATTTATTCAATTGAACCCTGGTCAACTTCATCAAAAGGTGTTAAAAGTTTTACTGAAAACTCAAAAGATACTTCAACATTAGTAACGAGTACTCAATCAGACGTTTTAATGAACGATGAAAAAATACTTTCAACAACTGAAACCATTGAACACACGGATAAGGAGTATTTTAAAGAATATGAGATGAATTTTTGGATAATATGTCTTTTATTAGTAACTATTTTATGTGCATTAATCATTCATTTAATAAAGCAAATATGTTGTAAATCAAAAGGTACAATCTATAAAATTATTCCATCAGATTTAGGACATCAAAACAAAACTGTTAGTGATATTTCTACTAGGAAGTTACCATCAATCTGTTATGAAACGCCTCTTATATATGTAGAGCCTAAATACACCGAGAACCAAAATGATGTTATTTATGAAGAAATTTCTGATAATTCTTATGAACAAGTACATAACTGTAAATCATTTGATTTTTTAATTTAAAATCCGTTTTTGGTTTAAAATTTTTTTTCTTCAAAATAATTAAAGGTGAAACATGTAATCAATAAATTGTAAGCATAGCTTATCTTCTTTGTTATTTTCCATCGAGGTTTATTTATTTAGTGTATAGTTTACACCAACGAGGTAAAAGCAACTGTTCTAAATCTTACAATTGTTATCGTTGTAATAATATATCATCATTTGAAACATGTATCGGTTTTTGACCTATTATTGGCTTGTAAATGATTTTGGTTTCAAAGAAATGTATTTTTGTTAGCCAGGTCAGTTCAAGCTTTTAAATTTATGAGTTCTTCTTACAATATTTACTTGCATTTAATGTAATTTAAACCATGTTTATCTGTATCGAATAGTTTGTTTATAACAGTGTTATTAAAATTTTTTTAAAAATAAAAGTGCGTTATTGTTCAATTGTTTTGCATTTAACTTTACTTAATAGTTGTTATAACAAGGTCGATAAAATAAGTGATTATTAAACACAAGGGTAGTTTTAAACCACGAGCAAAGCGAGTGCCATAAAGAAGGCTCGAGTGTTTAATAATGACTTTTCTTATCTTATTATAATGCATCAAAATTTTTTAAATTAATTTACACAAAAATTAAAAAATAATCGTTTCATTAAAAAGTTGGTTAAGCGACTCTAGATAAAAATTTGAATTATTTTGCATCCCTCTCTTATTCATAGCCGAATATTTTGCATTCCTCTCTTACTCATAGCCGTAAGGCGTAGTTAGAAAATTTCCGATAGGTGGTTCATTTTGAAAAAAAGATCTTTAATACTGGCAAATCACAGGTAAGCCACGCCCATTGAAACTGAAGACAATATAGATTTGATGGCTTTTTTTCCTGGAGGTTACACTTTAAAAAAGCATAAAAAATCCAAAAAAGGATGAGTGTTTAGCAAAGGTTAGTTAATATGAATCATTCTAATCATTCTTTTGAAGAAAATAATTATAGTTGGGAAATTTTTTAAGAATTGAAAAGTTACAGTTTTGTTTTTGTTTGTAATTTATTTTTTGTGTTCTTTAAATTATTTTGATAAGTGTTTATTACTTTCGTCGTACCAGGAAACTGTTACGGTTCTTGTAACTTAAGCCTTCACACCGACGGCAAAGTGTTCATCCATGCGGAGGCAACTTATGTGGGTGTAAATAAATATTAATTTTCAGGAGTCAAAAAGTCTATTTCCGAATTTGGTATACCGGTTCCATTTATATTTCGCTTTCTCCTAAATCAATAATAATGTTTATATACGTATATCCGGAAACTAAAGTAATATTTAAAGTAAGGTAAAATTCTCACATAAGTATTTTCCCTACCTACTAATATTTCAAAGGAGTTGGTTAAAATATATGTACCAGTGACCACTCACAAAGGCAGTATAGATCAAACACATTATAGGGAGAGGTTTGGAGTTAGTTAATGATAAACAGTTAATAATGTAAAAGAAAAATTTATGAAGGTCGCCCATATCGGGAAACCGTACGTTTAACACGGTCTGACCAGTTGTTTGTTGTGGAGTGACTTCCACTTGAGCTCCACCTCCAGGTTTTTCATTATCGGTGCCAGCTGGTAAAATGCGTGTTTTGCTTTTTTGATGACTTTACCCACGTGGATATTGAATCCCAGCCTGCCATTGATGTTGATTCCTAAGTACTTGGTGGTGCGGACAGAGGGGGTTGTGTATCCATCAATCTCCATTTTTAGATTGTTAGCCTCTTGAATGATGCCCCTTCTACTGCCCTTCACTGGTCTGAAGGTTGATCCTCCAGGAAACTCCTGATAATCGCCGTTGTCTCGTCTCGGACTCCGTAGTTCATCGGTAAACCTAAATCGTTCTTGATGATCCTTTGCTGTTGTATATGCTAGTTCTGATTTTTCTGCGATTTCTAGAAGCTTTTGTTGCCGATCTATTAAAGCAATTTGTTCTATTAATTTATTTATTTTACTTCAATCTCTGTCGTTGCCACATTCGCCGCCATATTCCGGTTAAAAGGATAACCTACCACTCCTGAATTTAAGAATCCACTTGTCAATAATTATGCTGGTGAAGAGTCCCCGTAAATGTTGTTTAGTTCGGATTTAATCTCCACTACGAAATGATCTATTCAAATGATACTCAAAGGTCATCGAGATCAATTTTGTATATTAAGTTGCTTACCTAAAAAATAGTTGCTGCATTTAAATTAATTATTTCCTCTCTTTGGTAGGAGACTATTAATTTAAGTTAAGAATGTTTATTTAAAATTTAAGTTTGGAATTTTATAACTAAGACAAAAATGTATTTTATTTCCTAAAATTTTATTTAGTTTGATTATCTACTTTTCATCTAAAAAAATATGTATTGAATTGGGTTTCCAGTAATAGATGGCAAATTATAGGTAACAATGATTCTCTAGTGGCTATAACATATACATATAAAGTCAACTCTCAATAACTCGAACCTATAAGTGATTTATTAATACGAATTATCAAGTGGATCCATTGCTGCTGCTGCTGTTGCTCAGAAACATTTTCTATGAGAAAAGGTACCTGAAATGCTGCAACAATCAACTTGTAACTTCGACTTGTCGAGTGTTCTATGCCGATGAGTTTGAATTATCGCGTGGTTTTGGAAAATAGTAGAGGTTTTTATCATTCGAATTACCCAAAATTGTATGTTCGAAATATTAACAGATTTTGTAGAAAGACCTGGGGAGAGGTTTGAATAATCGAAGGTTTAAATTATCGAGAGCCGATTGAATATTCCTTCCTTATTAAAATGGAAATCTTTCCTTTGTAAAGGATACTCGTTTTTGGTTCATTACAAAATGAAACCTCTTATAGGACAGCCCTAAATAAGATAATATGGTTTTTTTCAAAGAATGCCAGATAAAATTTATTTATTTAGAATTTTTTCTACAATTTATATTATATTAATTTATTATTCTTTAAGCGAGTCTAATAAATGAAAAGATATCAATATTTTTTGTGATCTACTTACATACTTTATCAGATACTTATGAATGTGATGTTGGTTCTTTTTATTGAGATCTACAATATAGTACATTGTGGCAATACTGATATTAACAAACTCGACAGATGCGAAACCATTTTATGTAAGGAACAGGCTTATGTTCAACATCCCAATCAGCCGTTATCGTGTTCATATAATCTTGAATGTATAAATGTGTTTGACTCAATGGTTTTATCAGTTAAAAAATATTAAATATTAGTAGATATTGGTTAATATTAGTATTTCTCGGTATCATTTATTGCAGAATTAATATATTTAACGATGATAACGTTTGTAGATAATATGTGGTTTATTGAAGTGCAAGCAGATTAGACATTTCACACAACTCTTTATCGAGAGTTAAGCATTGCACATAAACTGTGTATGAAATATAACCCAAAAATCGCTGAGTAAAATGAATCTAAAAGGACTAAGTGATTTGATTTTGATAATGTTAATACGAGATTCAGTGGGCAATTTGGACAGTTGTTGGAAAAGTGATCGCGAATCGTGTAAAATAAATCTACTTTTTCCAGTCCAGGAAACCAATTACAAAGTGACGAATATCTGTTATGAAAAAGATAAAACATTCAAAACCATGTTCAATGACATTACCAACTTAACACTAAACGGATGCCAAAGTGATAAAAATGTGAATCCATTTGAGGAGATCATCGATCCCAAAAGTGTACAATCTTTAACAATCGAAATGTTTTTCATTCAAAATTTAAACAGTTCGTTTGTTAAAAAAGGGCAAAATTTAAAGGCGTTGGAGATGAAAAACAATGAAATCTTGACGATTTCTGAAGACCTTGTTACTATTTTTTTACGTTTGGAAGAACTCTCTTTTGTTGAAAACATTGCGCCATCTATAAACTTCACAAGTCTACAAACATTAAAAAATCTGAAGAAATTGATCATCATACAGCCCACATGGACGATACAACTAGAACATCTGTTGAGAATATCATCAATCAGAAGCCTTCACCTATCAGTCGATGCAGTTTATTCAGGAAAGACGGCTCCAACAACTGATTACAATATGGATAGTTTGGAGGAAATTATTATCACAAACACTTCGTTAAATTTAAAATTTGTCCAAAAGGCACCAAGAGGAATACTGAGACGCGTCAGACATATGATCCTTAAGAATAATAGGATAACCATGTTCCCTTTTGATCTTTTCGATTTATCGAATATGGAAACCTTGGATTTGAGTGGAAATTTATTAGAATTTATAGATTTGCATAATTTTACAATGCTATGTCCTAAATTACAATTTTTTAATATTTCAAATAATAAAATTGAAAGCTTATCATTAGATATAGCAGATTCAACTTTAAAATCATTAAAAATTCTTGATATTTCAAAGAATCAACTGCGAAACATAGAAATTTTAAATCACGAAAACCCTGATTCTTCATTTAATTCACAAATAATTGTAAGTTCAAATCCATGGTCCTGTATGTTTTTAATAAGAAGTCAATACCTACAAATCTTTAAATTGTTTAAATATGATTATGATTTTAGTCAAATGAATGTAAATGGTTTAACTTGTATTCATAAGCATTTAATACCTTTGGATTTGAATTATACGATAGAATCCTGGACAATGTCCAATAAAAATCCAATACAAGAAAACCCATTTCAAACATCAACCCTAGAATCAATACATCACACTGTATTTTTAAAAAGCGATGAAACAATTACTTCAACAACCGAATTAAATGAACAAATGGACAATGAATATTCAAAAGTACATGAACCTATTGCTGGGATTATATTATTAATACTAATTGTATGTTTTATTATTTTTATTATCTATTTTATAAAGCAAAAGTGTAGTAAAAATCGAATGCCTTTTTATAGATTAATTCAGAAGGATTTGAGAACAGAAAATAATAAAATCGTTTTTGATATATCTTATAGAAAGCTGCCATCAAATGGATATGAAACACCCTTGAACTTTGTTGATTTTAAACACACTATGGAGCCTAATGACGCTATTTATGAAGAGATTGCAGAAAATCCTTATGAACAAATTTATTATAATAAATGTTGAGATTTTTAAACTTAAACTGAATTTTTCATTCTAATTTTGATTTATTGGAAAAGTATGCAAATAATTTACTATTACATGTGCCCCTATCGGTCATATAAATAATTTTAAAATGAAGTAGATATTGTAATTCGACTCCTCTTTAACATTTGGAAACTATCATTGATTGACTATTTAGATATCTTCCCAAAATAACCCTACGTCTAATTTATTTTTGGAGATGATGTTTCCCGGTGCGAATCCGAAGATTCTTTACCGATCTCAAACATCCATAACTCTACCTTTTACCGCGGTATTACAAAAATTTCTCAATACAGTGGACGCCGCTTATTAGGGCCACTGTTAATAGGGTCAATCGCTTTATTTGTTCAAAATGTCTTGGAACGGATCGGCCACACATAAATACATTAAAAATCCATCGCTTAATGGAGCCTAACTCATTGCTTTATAGGGTCATTCTGTGGCCAAGATCACTACTACAAAGAGTTGCAAGAACAAGTGCAAGTGACGACAACTCAGTCTTTTGTATACTTTTATACACACCAATCTTGACCATGTGCCCTATGTTGATTTAATCGACTGAAGGAGTGAAGACCAAAGGAGAAATTGAAAGAAAAACGTATCCTCGCATGTTTTTGATTTGATGACACCGTAATAGTTTACATGTTGTAATTTTTTGTTTATCAATTCATTCATCACTACATACAGAATCATATTTAATTGTTAAATAGCTTGATAATTTCAATCCGTTTATATATACATTTACTTTCGAGTTAATGCTGAAATTTGTTTGGTTGACAAGACACAATACAGGGACACGTCATTGACGAACGAATTTTTTTAAAGTTTACAAGATAATCATATATTTAACAATTATTATTTAATAAATACACTTTTCTAAGTACATTTGAATGTATATACATCTGTACATACTCGTACATATTTCAAAATCTTTACCAACAGATCAAATTCTAGCTTTTTATTGACCAATCGCTTAATAGGACCAATTGGTTAATTAATCCGGTCCCAGAGTGGTCCTAATAGGCGGCGTCCACTGTACTTAAAAGAAGATTATCGTTAAATATTTTAATGAATTCTTAAAAAGAATTTTTTAGACAAGTAATTCTCGTAATATGGAGTGTTGTCGTATTATATTTTGGACACTTGATAAAAGAGTCGTAATATTTTTTTTTATCAAACATTGAATATTTCCCAAAACTTAAACTTAAATATTCAAGAGTAGCCAAGTAAAATGGTGTCTCTAAAACTCGGCATTTTAATTCAATTAATGTTTTTCGGAGTTTCAGTGGGAAAATTTGATAATTGCTGGATGAATAGTGATCGCGAATTATGTAAAATAGATATGGTTTATAAAGATCCAAATTCAAATTTGATTTTTGAAGTTGCAATCGCCTGTAAAAGTGGTGTATTTAAACCCAAAGTATTTAAGAAACGATTCAAGAAAATTACTGACCTAACTTTAAACGGATGCCAAAGTGACAGAACTGTGAATCCATTTGAGGAGATCATCGACCCGAATAGTGTTCAGTTTTTGACAATCGAGAAGTTTTTTATTCCAAAATTTAGCAGTTCATTTATTCAAAAAGTGCGAAACTTAAAGAAGTTGGAGATGAAACACAATGAAATCATATCGATTTCGAATGCCATTTGCACTGTTTCCACCAATCTGGAAGAACTCACTATTGTGGAAAATATTGCACCAATTTTCGAGATCTCAATTTTTCGAACATTGAAAAAGCTGAAGAAAGTGACTATCATACAGCCTACTTGGACAATACAACTCGGAGGTCTGTTAGGTATTCCATTAAACAGAAGCCTTAAGACCTCAATAACAACCAGAAGACCAATTCAAATTATAAGTACAGCTAAAAACTCTATTGAAACAACCGAGATACGTAAAGATAATGAATATTTTAACACTTTTCATATTATTGTAATAGTATTTATGGTATTCCTCTCAGTTTTATGTATATGTACTATTTATTTTCGAAAGCAGTGTTTTAAAGCACAAGAGCCATTTTATAGAATAGTTCGATTGGGTTCAGGTATAAAACGTAATGAAATGAGTCATAATATTTCCACAAGAAAATTACCATCAACTTGTTATGAAATACCCCATGGATATGTAGAAAACAATTATTCAGAGGAACCAGATGAAGGCATTTATGAAGAAGTTCTAGATAATCCTAGGAACTAATTTAGGACAGTTAATGTCCAGATTTTAAAATATAAAATTTGTAGTTTTTTATTCTTAAAACATAATCAAACCAACAAAAGCATTTGAACATTACTTCATGGATAAGAATTGTCATCTTGTAAAATTTTTCTGACCAAAGGTAAATATTTCATTTGAAATTTCAATTTTTTTTAAATTAAACTATGACCACATACATTTGATTATTATTATACTGCATAATTATTATAGTTTAGATATTCAACACTTGAACTATACCTACCAAGAATCTATAGTATGCGAAACTGAGTGTAAGGCTGATAATATACTTACGAGCCCAAACGTTATGCTAACCAATTTTCCAATTTTCCAATTTTCAGCTGGATCTATTCGCCGTCATAATAAAAAAAATAATGAAGCTCGTCAATACTGAAAAAATAGGGACGTTTAATGCAACTAAGATGAGATATACGTCGAGGAACTTAGGACTGAGACTCACTTTCTTAGTTATCTGTAATCATTTACCATATCAACTAGACTGTTCATGTCTATGTAAATTTTTACAATGTAAAACCTATAATTTGTAGATTAGGATAAAGCTGATATTATCAAAATGTTCAATAAAGTTTGAAGTATTTCTCCAATATCAGGATATTATTTTTGGCAGTGATTTGATCCTCTTAACGAGTTTCCTGTTTTGTAGCTTATTAATTTTATGTGTTTTTAGGTTTGCCCTATATTTTAAGTGGTTATAATTAAACGTTTATTGTTTAAGTAATGGTTTAATTTCGGCGTTAGTAAATTCCTGATGCTCTTTGTTTAGGTAAGAAACTACAATATGATGCAGTTGTTTAATTTTAAAATTTATGAATTTTGGAGAAAAAACAATTTTCACACAGCCAACGCATGGCAGTCGATTTGAGTTAAAAACGCGGATAAAAGACCAAATTAAACTTTCTTATTTTAAATATTTTTTTTTTAAAAGATCAAGCAGATAAGTGAAGTTTCCTTCTAATAAGAAAATAACATATTCCAAAAATTGCCTAATAAGGATTCCAAAAGACGTTTAATGAAGGACGTTTTGTAACTCATTTGAAGGGGTAAAAATTATTATTATTTTTTTATTACTTATTTATTATTGTTTGTAATTTTACAATATTTTTCAATTCAAGTACAATATCATTTACATAAATATAATTATTCCTATATTGTTCAATTCACAGTGCAATACAAAAAATATACAAAAAATTAACAAAAATATAACAATATAATTGTAATGGAGGCCGCACTGTATCAGACCAAGCGTGGCCCCACTGTAGCGAAGCGCGCTTAAGAATAAGAATGTAAAGAAAGAAGCAATTGCCGCGATCGCGACAAGTCAAATAAAAAGTCTCTCCCGAACTCCTGCGTTTTAACCTATTGATTGATTAAACTCTGAATTTCATATGGTAATTGATAAAAGTGGAAAGTGAAAGGTAAGCGAGGAGCTGGTGATCCTATCAGGACCGAGGATCCAATCTCTCTTCATGGCGATCCTTTAATATTATATTAAGAGACACACAGCTCTCTTCAAAGCGATCACAGCTCTTTTCAATATAGTCTAAAGCTAACTTTTTAGAAATTGTTTGTAGTTTTACAATTATATAATATTTTTCAGTTCAAGTATATACAGTGGACGCCGCTTATTAGGACCACTCTGGGACCGGCATAATTTGGCCCTATTAACCGATTGGTCCTTTTATGCGATTGATCAATAAGAGCTAGAATTTGATCTGTATGTACAGATTTTTAAATATGTACGAGTATGTGCATATCTATATACATTCATATGTGCTTGAAAAAGTGTATTTATTAAATAATAATTGTTCAATATATGCTTATCTTCCAAAATTTAAAAATAGTTTAATCGTCAATACCGTGGTGAGCGTTAAATCTCACTAGGTAATAATGAACGACAAGAAATGGATGTTAAAACGGAATGAATTTAGCAATCTATTTGAC
>JXOV01006267.1:0-17037 GCA_001014945.1 Clogmia albipunctata
TCGGTGTCGTTAAATAAAGAAAACTAAACTAGACATAGATCTCAGGACTTTTCGGTTGTACTTACATATTTTTTTGTATTATTATCTGTTCCACTGAACAGACAATCCTATTTAATTCACTGCTATTTTAATCGTAAATTATTTAATTTTTTACAAATGTTTAAAATTATTTTTCAATATCAAATATTCGGATTCTGTGGCTAGTAGATTAGTGCTCTATAAATCAGCTATTCAGTCGACGGTCTTAAATGGGTCGGAAATATGGGCTTTGAGATACGAAAACATGGTGGAGAGAGCACAAATTAGGTTTTTCAAATTGCTCTATTTCTTGCCTAGATCCACACCGGATTATAAGAGGATTGACTCGAGGATGTTTTTGAGCGATTATCAAATTTTGTGGGACCCGACGAGGACAGACCTTTCTTACGGTCAGGTATTCATGCATATCAAATGTAGGATGGTCCCACTAACGCCTAAGGTTGTATCAATCTTACGATAAGTCATATGACAAAAGAAGGGTGTGCCCTTCATCTTTATGGCTTAATTACAAGAAGTGGTTGGAGGATGTTTATGATGAATTCTTGACGTTACCGATTGTTCTTCCGACGATCAGAATGTGGTACCTATTAAGGATTTTGAATAAAAGGTCTAACAGTCCTTATTGGAGTGGTTCACAAAATCTCTTAGGAGGAAGTATGTAAGTTGTGCAGCTCGGGGAGCATGGAAACCTTGGAACACTTTGTCTTGGAATGCAGTGCCTTGCAGGACTTTAGAAGGGAATTCAATCTCCTGAATACTGCCAGAGCGTCGGGTTTTTGCTCTTTGAACGGCTCCACCGACTTTTCTAGACTAATGAAGTATTTAAAAGCTGATTTGAACGCCAGAGCATTCGTTTTGTGAAGGAGATCGTCGTTGTTTTATTTTTGTTACTTCTTTTTTGACAATTTTTATGTTTTTTCTTCCTCTGAGACCATTGATTTTAGTTTAGTGCCACACACATTTCGTTTCTTTTCAATGTTTTTTGTTGTGCGGTTTTTCGATTTTTCGCAATTTCTCACAAATGATTTAAGTATTTAAAAATCTGCCATGACATAAAGTTGTAATCTGTTTAGAGATATATTGTGTGCAAATTTTAAATTCCATCGTCTTTTAGTTCCTGAGATATTAAAGTAAACCAATTGCGGTTTTAACCTTAATTCAATGTGTATTTTGAAATGGGATTAGGCCTTTTAGATAAGTAGTTTATGTTTTTCATTGAGTCTTTTATTTAAATTGCCAAAATATAAAAAAAAGTTTTATATGTACATACATTTTTATTTTGTACACTTCACTTACTGATCATGATATATATTTTACTATAAGTTTTATTGCAACATGTCTGGATATTTTTAAAAAATATTGAAATTTTTCTATAAAAATTCATATTTTATGAGAAATAAGTGGTTTGATTTCGATATTAGTAAATACTAAATAGTATCTTAGTTTAAATAACAAATGTTCATTAAAGTCGAAATACTTAGGTAAAGTTTAAAAATTTTTTTTTATAAAAATGTAATTTACTTTAAAAAAAAATTTTATTTGGAGACTGCTTAAACCTAATAAAGAAATAGAGAAATGAGTGGAAATTGGGTTTGATAACTAAATTTAAATATACCACAAAAGAAAGAAAACTTTCTTATATTTCAGCCAAATGTTTGCTTTTCATTAACCACAATTTGCACGTGCCATCGTTTAGCTTTTCAAAATGTATAAACAGTCTTATTTATTGTTTATTTAATTCATATTCATCTACTCTTTATTTGATGACGTAATGTGAAAACCACATATGACGTATATCAATCGAAATTAATATTTGCGTCATGAGATATCCTAACAAATTAATGATAGATGGGGGAGTTGTAAAATAAATTTGCATATTATTCAACTATAGGAATTTGAGGGCGGTATTTTAGGTAACAAAGTCAATCCAACAACGTATAAGCTTATTAATTAATAGTTAGCGATGATCTAAAAATATAAATTTTAAATAAAAGTGTGTCGAATTTAAAATATGGACAAATTTTAAAATTGAAGTAAGCAAAGAATGTACGATTATGGATTTTCATATAGTAAAATAAATCTTTAAATATTATTTAATTTAATACAGTTGACTCTTAATAATTCAAACCTTATAAAATTCGAACATTTCAATAATTCGAACCCCTCTCGATTTGCTTACAATTCTTTTAATATTTCGAAATAAATCCATACGATTTTGTTGTTTTAAATATTAAATATCATGAAAGCCCTCAAAATTCTAATGAGGTAATTCCGCACTTTAACTTGAAGATTCATTGTGTCTGGTGGTCAAAAAGTTTGTATACTAATTTCTCTCTGTTGATTATTTTATTTGCTGACAAGCTTTTTGGGAGAATTTCGGAGAGACTAGAGAATAGTAATTTAAGAGAAAGGAGAATGGAAATTTTTAAAACACTTCAGAGAGAACTCGTTGACTTAGTTAGGATGGCATTGTACGTTGAGAAGAAATACCAGCTTTTTGGATTTGATATTTTTTATATGACATAAAAGAAATATAAAATCAATCTAAATTTATCCAAAAAATGTTGGTCATTTGGGCCTTATGTCTTTTCAAACGATTTTACAAATAAATAAACTAATTATTAAAGAACAATATTTGGATTAATCTGAATGTTATTGATTTTCTCCCGAACCTTAATTTACATATTTGTTGTAAATAAAACATATAACTTGATAGTAATAATCGTCTAACAGTTCCCATATAAAAATTCAAAGCAAGTGTCTAGAATATAGATACTCGTCAATTTATTTTTTTCGTCATCCATTATATAAATCATACAAATTTGAATTATTTAACGTTTTCATTTTATAAAAAAAAATATAAAACTTATCCAAATAATGACACGAAGCAAAGAAGTGATGAGTTAATTTATACCTAGTACTTGAATGGAAAAAAATTAGCCTGACAAATCAACAGCACACTCTCTGTCAATGGTAGATCATTAATCACTAAAATACAATAAGTTTTCGGAACCTCCACTTTCATTAACATATGAAATGTTAATAATTGCCCAAATAAGAGGAAATGTATTGGATTTCTACTTTTTATGATCGAAAAGGTCAGCAACTAAATTGAAAGGGTAAAACTAATTTCATTCAAGTTCAATTAATTTCCCTTATGAAATTATAATCGATCATAATTAATAAAAAATAACAAATCTTTTTTATTCAGTTGCTTAAATTTGATTTTATAACATTCAAATTTGCTCTGTTAAAGTCGTCATTATAGCAAATGTACTTTAAAGAATTCTTTAAAGCACTAGTGTTTTTTATTATTATTAAAGTGTGACCTCCGTAAACGAAATTCATCAATTTATATGAAAAGTTACTAGAGGTTTTGCTGTTAAATATTGACAAATTTTGACGAATATTGACGAACATTATCCGACAATCCCAAATTACAGTTATGGATTTTTCTATTTAAAGATTCTGTTTCGAATCAGCATTTTATTATGAAATAGAAAAATATAAACATCATTGAAAACCTTTATTCAAGTATTAGAATTTGTGCCGAAGAAATTAAAAGCGATTACCAAAAAAGTTTCTCTCAATTTATTGATTTGCACAATGAAATTAAAGTTTAACAAAATTGCAAAACCGTTACAGTGGTTTATTTGAATTTAATTGAAATTTAGGAATGTTCTATCCTTTTCCCGCATAACGTACTGAGCACCAAAGAGAGGTATAGCGTGTGGAACAGAGAAATGTATATATCTATAAAAATTTAAAGAATTTTTAAGATGTCTATGTAAATTTATTTAAAAATGCAAAAAAATGTATAACACATGGACGATAAGCATTATTAAACACTCGCCCTTCTTTAATGCGCTCGTAGTTCAAAACGACCCTTGAGTTTAATAATGCTGTATCTTATCGACCTTGTTGTATAAATAACTATTATGACACCCTATTTGGCTGTTCCCCGGTATAACAAGTTTTTACTTAACTCCGTAAATATTTAGCAAAATTAGCATTATTTTTATCTAAATCATAATCTTAAAACAATTATCACAACCCCAACGTGACACCAAAATATGTTTAATAAATTACCCTTTTAATTCCTGCAAGTATCATGTCTCAACCCCAACCAACGGATATTGACATTTTATGACTTTTTGTTCTCAGTGTATTTTTAGACAATTAATAGAACATAGCCCAGCTGTATTCATCAACACTATTTGTTCGAATTCAGACAGGTTTTCAAAGGTGGATGGAGTGCACAGAATCAAAGAGATAACCGTATCTTTCTATACGAGGAGAAATATGTACAAAATATCATATCAACAAAATATCATAGGATGTATTAAGGCGATTTCTTACTCGCATCGGATTATGATATCATGTAATCGAAGTGGTTTTGGCTAGCCTACTAAAATTTAAACGTATTTATTTCATGCGTCTAACCGTCAGGTGTCTTAGTAGATATTCCAGCATAAAGGGTTTTTATTCACTTTCAGTTTAATTGCACATTGACAGTTTTTCACTAAATTACACATTTTCCTGCTGTTTATTTTATCCCATTAGGAATCATTATTGCCTTAAAATAAGAACTCTTTATGTCATTTTGCACATATTTCCCTCACTATACTTGTATTAATTATAAATTACACAGAGAAATATGTAATTCTTATTGTTTTAAAAGCAATAAACTTTTATTTGTTCGTGAAACATTATTCAGTTCAGACTGGGGATTGCTCTAGTTTTCACTATGACCCGATAAAAAAGCTATTGCTCTCAGTTCAATAACATATTATTAGTTTATTTATGACATATTTATTGCTATCAATTATGTCTATTCTAATATTGATAGGGATCTAAACTTTGAATGACTGTCATATCGATTTATGTCTTTATTTGCATAACAATCATATAAACTTAATAAACATTTAATATAAATAAAATAAAATCGTATAATATTATGAATATTATAGAGGTGGTGTTTAAGAGAATGGGTTAAGTAGTAAATTTAAGCAATTCATATCCCATACCGAGCACAATAAAAGAAATGTGTTTCACAATATTTTTAGGAATAGAATAGAGATGCGAAAATCTAATTAATTTATAAAATATATATATGATTGTTTTAAATGATCGTTAATCTTGGTATAATACGAGGGCGGGTCAATAAGTTCCTAAAAATAGTATAAAAACAATGTCTTTTGGAATTTAATGTAAAATTTTTTAACCAAAACTCCTTAATGATTTATCTCTTTGTAAGACACAACTCTAAGTTTTTAACTCGTATAAATAAATAGCTATCTCAATTTTCTACAAAACAAGCTATAACCTCTTATATCGTCTCAATTAGCAATTCAGTGTAAGTCTGTTTAAAGATTAAATGATGAAAGTAGTCATAATGGATCATGTTAGAGTATATTTCTATATACTCTAATCTTCTGATCATCATTTCTTAGTCTAATTCAACCATTTCAACGAGTTATTCTTTGTTCACAAATGAAGATGTTTAATTCTGTAATAAGGGGTCGAATCTGCCAAAATTTCAACATAATCAAGCTCTTTTTCCTTGTATCCTATTTTATGTAATTGTCATCGATTATGCTTCGCAAATACCCATAAATTTTGATTAAGTTCTTTTCGGGCAGCATTTTCCTGCTTAGGAACACACTGGGACGTTGTAATCCACTCAGACTCATGGTTTATCAACAATCTCAAAATAATGAAAAAAAATCTATTTAGATTGTTGTTAAACTGCGTCAAACATATATTTAAATTAATCTTACTGAGTGTTTGTTAAAAAAGTGATAAATCGCGGCAAGCTTCGCGCGGATAGCTCTCTCATTTCGAATACATAACCAGGATAGGTCTTGTCTTCCTCCTCTGTGAGAGACATTTTTGAGCACAATTACGTTGGTTCCACAATTACAATTGGCGACGATACCTCGGATGAAATAAGTAAAAGAATAATGTTAGCGAACACAGCACTGTTTAAAAACGGAAAGGCCAAGAAAATACCGATCCTTTTGGACCCCAAAAGTGTTTATATACAAAATGTTAATAAGAAGCGTGTTCAGTTACGGCTGCGAAACATGAAGACTCTCAAAGGCGGATGAAAATCGGATAGCCGTTCTCGAGAGAAGAGTTCTACGCTGCATATTCAGAGGGGTGTATGAAGATGGTGTCTGGAGATGATACAAATTTGGAATAAACCAACTATACCATAATACACCTATCGTCGTCTTCATAAAATCAAGAAGGCTGGAATGGGTGGGGCATGTGACTAAGATGCGCCAGTTATAGTGAAAGGGTTGTATCAGCGGCACCTACAGGGACAAGAAAGAAAGGGCAACCCCGGCTAAGATGGGGAACAACATGGATCAGAACGCGACTGAGCTGGAAGCCTATGATTGTAAGGCTATAGATCGGGACTATTGGAGGCAAACTGTCGAGATGGCCAGGACCCGATCTGGGTTGTAGTACCATAATTATAATTAAATATTCTTTTGGCGTCACGTGGCTCCGATTCCACTAAATTAATTAAATTATTATCTTTTCCCAGGAGTGCGGTTTTGAACCCACATCACTTAATCGAAATTGCGGTTCATTAGGGTGAGCATGGGTTTTTGTTCCTTCCGCGGAAACACAGATTTATAATCCTCGACCATTTATCATTGCCTACTGATCCGGAGTTTTTCTTTATTCAGTGGAAGTCGTTCATAAGTCAACATTGACCAACTGTTGTGCGACAATTTATTATCATCAGCCCAAACAAGGATTGCGTTTGATAAACAGATCCAACCCCAATTTGGCCTTATATCAAATTAATATAATGGACAGCTAATAAATCGCTATTTTGTTCGCTATTTGATGTAATGGGCGTCAGAATGTCGTTCTTGGTAGCAGGGAGAAATCTGTGAAATTCAGTTTTTTCCTAATAAGAAAACAGAATTGTTAATTATAAAAATAAATATTTCCCTTTACATTCAAGTAAGGAACTTCGTGTAATCTCAACCTCAACCAATGGGTGTTTGACTTTTCAGAACTATTTTTTTCTGTGTAATATTAGTCAGTTAATAGCACCTAGACCGGTTGAAAAAGGATCAAATCAATCCTACCCGCCCAAGGACCAAACCCACGGCCTTCGAGAATGCACATGAGTGATAGTGTTACTACTTCGGCTATGGGTTGTGCTAAATTAAATGTTATTTGTTAAAATCAATTACTTACCCTTGAGTTTCAATTTAATTCAATTATTTTGTAAGAATTTTAATTTACTAATAGAAATTAACTACAGTAAAAGACGCTACTTTCCTTAAACGATTTAACAGATTTTAATGATTTTTCACACCCCTAAATAGTTTTATTTTATTTTTTTGAAAACGTGTTATTTGAATTTTATTACGATGAAGAATTCAAAAATACATAAAAAATCACACCCATATATGTTCTGGGTGAGCTACTCCTAACAAAATTATTTTTCATGACACAATGTTTAAAGAAATACAAGCGAAATCATTTATATATCGGTTTGAAACTGGATTGCCCAATTCGAGTCATTCGGGATATGAAATTATTCAAAAATATCAGCAAAAATAATATATGATACAAATGAAAGGCTTAATAAGCCCCAGTGATCGAGTTGGTTCGTATTCCGATCATAGCTTACAGGCTACGCTTTCCTAATAAACTTCTTTTCATTTCTTTCTTAATTCGTTTACAATTCTGTATTTGAAGAAATCTATCTAATTTCCAATTTTTAAAACACAGACAAAGCTTGCTTTGTAAGTGCCCTATGTCTCCCTGTCGGGATGAAAAGGAAGGAAAAATAAGGTTTAATTAAGCAAATTAATTGAGTTCTTTGTCCAAATGAATAAAAGCTAGCAGTTTTATTCTAAAACTACGTATAGATGATTTGTAGGAAATTAAAAGATCTTTAATGTAATATGGGGTGGCTTAAATACGTTGGGTCGCTTGTTTGCAGCGGTGCGTAATACCGCTATATAAAAATATTATCAACGATGTTGACTTTATTAGCTGTTCAAGTTTGTCCAGAGATGCACAAAGAGTTTTCAATAAACATCATTGCTTTACTTCGATTTTTATATTACTTACTTTTTTTAATTTATGGTTTTTAGACTTTCAGTGGGAGCTGACATCGTCGCCCAAATTTGGTTTACATTTCAGTTTGTCTAGCTACCCCTCAGTAGATTGTTAAATTTCTGATCCGTAGATGAGAAAAGAAGATTGCGGTTATAACACTGACTCCTAGAAATTATGTTTTCATTTTTTCTCAATTTCGCTATAATGAAGGACGTATTTGTAAATCTGCAACGACATAATGTTGTGAGCTGTATAGATTTACACTATGTGTTAATTTTAAGTTAAAGCTTATGTTGGTTCCATAGATAATAAAGATAAATATTGAACTGCTCTGAATAAAAGAAGCTTTAAATATCTTGAAATAAAATAAGTACTTATAATGATAGATGAATAATGCATGTGAATATAACAATATTTACATATTCAATGTAGAATATAAAATGATGCTTTCGATTAGGTTTTATGATTGAACTTTTACCGATTTCGACTTATTGCTCGGTAACATCTCGGTTTGACATCTTTTAGGGATCATCAGCTGTTTGCAAAAATTTTCAGATAATTTCCATAATAAATCGATATTTAATGAGAACGCGTACAATTCCCTTATAGAAGAATGAGAATAAGAAACAGGAAACACGGCGACGCTGGAAAAATATCCAAGATAAGGAAAAGTCGTTTAATGAGCTGGAAATGTTATCTCTGATCAAATTGGCCACAAAATTAGTAATAGCGGTGGCCTTCTAAAGTCCTCGCCAAACGAAGCAGAAGAAACACCGGTAACAAGAAAAATAAATTGTAATTTATCCAATTTAACACCTCGAAAAGCACATCCCATTATCTATATAAATTACAAGATGGATTTCATTGAAGACAAGAACTGGAGAAATTCAGTAAATTAGTGACATATTTACTAAAACCTCTACGGATAAGTACAGGTATCACTAATAATTCTACATATTTAAAATAAACCTATATTTATAATGAATAAACTATAAATTCAAATAATTTTTTTATAATTTTTCAAATATTGGATTTATAATTAAAAAATATGAATTCAAAATAATAATATTTTCCCACTACATTTCAGAACGGAACTTGTCTCAACCTCAACTAACGGGTTTTAGACTTTTCATGTGTTTTCAGTGTATTATTATTCATCTAGTGTAATTCATCTCGCTGACAGTAGTACCTTTTCTATAAAATCTAAAACAGGATTTATTGGTAATCCCAAAAGTCCGAAGCCATAATCTTTCTCCGCGATTTTTGGACTTTCCTGTTTGCAGAGTTGTAACTAACCAAGTTCGTTTTTGATGATCCTTTGGACACTTGTAAATGATAGTCCGGATTCTTCCGTAATTTTTTTGTCTAGTTTGGTTTAGATCTTTATTGCAGTGTGTCCTTTTAGAATAAAAAATTCGATGAATGCTCATTGCTTGATTTCGTTCATTTTAAGTCTTGTCAAAATGCTCTACTCAAATGATCCTCAAAGGATAAGCCGTTGTGATTTTGTCCCCAAAATTTATACTTTTACTAGGTAAAAATATCTTAACCTTCCTGACAAGTCCAAATGATCCCAGATCTTAGAACACCTGAGATTATATGAGAAATTAATACTACAACATACACAAATGGAAACTTTTTCGCGCTAGAACAATATCCTCCAGGTGCTAACCTCTTGGCTATAGACGAATGAAAAACTATATGAATTATATGAATAATTTTCGCTTTAAATTGAAATTCAATATATTTGTTTTAATAATTTTTTAAAAATAATTTTATTTTAATTAATAATCAATTTTTATTGATTTCAGTAAGTTATTGATGGAGTAAGTCATTATAAATGACCAAATTTAATACAGGTTTATTTCAAAGGAAATACGTTTCATACTATTTTAAAGAACCTAAATAATTGAATATTTTTGTTACTATCAATATGTGTCATTACATTTAATATAAAATTACAATAAAAATCTTTAATTTATTTCTAAAAATAAAACGAATTTAGTAACAAGCTGGACAAAACTGTTAGATTTTTCGATTTATTATTTGAAACCTAAAATGTTAAAATATTTATAAATTAAGTCATGTGTATAGTGAATGTTGATATATTGATTTTTGGAATTTAAATATTGAAGCAAACATTTAACAGATAGGTATTAATTCTACATTTTCACATTATATTTATATAGGATAATTATTATTACTCATTTAAGAGATTTATAACTGAAACATTCGGAGATTTTAATGACAAATGAATGTTTCAAAGTTTGCTACACTATTATTTGCACGTGCCAACCGTACATTTATTAAATTCCAGAAATAAGCTTATTTACAATAATTATATAACTCGTATTCATATGCTCTTTGTGTCATTACGTAATAAATACTGAACAGACGGCGGATTTACTCACATCGTATGAATTACATACATAGTATTGTAATATAATTTGCGTCGTTAGGAATAATAATAAAATGATGATGCATTGAGAAATTGTTTTATAAAGCCGTATGTTTATGCGAGATGAACTAAAGAGTCGATGGCATAGTTTCAAATATAAAGTTCAATTCAAAAACTAATCGTATCCGTCAATTTGTTCAGAACAAACGATGACGTAATAATTTTTTTATTGAAAGTGTAATAAAAGTTAAAGTTTAGTAAAGTTATTTGGTAAATGTTTTGTTATAAATAAGCACCAATATTTTTTTAAAGATCTCTTTAAAAAATAAACAAAAGAGAGCCTTTACTTTGTTAAATATAATATAATAAGAATTTCTTAAGTTATTCAAGACCGCTTTGTATTATAATATATTTTATGCATTATACGAGATACACCTTTCTTAATCTTCCCATCGAATTTGAAAATGAAAGACAAATAATGTGAGGGAGATAACAAATTTTAAAGTTTATTTTAAGAAAACGATTGTGTTAATTTATTTGAAACTGCATAAAATTTTTTACAAAAACACAATTGATAAGCATTTTTTAACACTCGGGCCTTATTTAAGGTACTCGCTCGTGGCATAAAACAACCCTTGTTAAAATTAGTATACATTTTGTACGTTATTTTCCGACAAATAAAATATAATTTTATTTTTGTTCAACAATTAAAACATTTTAATTCATTTATTAATAAATTGTGTGTTTGTGTCCGTCAGACGATGTCCATTTATTCAATAAAATGCCTCAATCCTTAATATGATTTTCATTGAAAATATTGTACATTATCTTGTCCATTGTCGTGGAAATAGTAAATTCTACTATTTTATTTTGGAGTTTATATCACAAAGAAGTATCTAATAAAATGCTCCCAAATCTTAGGGATATATCAGAATGTTATCGTTTTAACAAATAGATAAAATATATTCTTACTCGAACATTCTTTTTGAAAATTTTTTAAATTTATTCTACATATTCTATTATAACTTATTAATATCTATTAATAATCATCATGTTACTCAGAATGATTTTATTTAAAAAAGGATATTTCGTACTGTTTAAAAGATTAGGAGCCCTTGCTTGATAAGGAGAGCATTTGAATTTTCTCTTATTTGAATTGAATTCTGCAAAAGCTTGGTTAAAGAGAATTTCGGAGAAATTTGAGAAGCATACTTTGTGAGAATTTTCTCTAACCGGCGAATGAAAATCACATGGAATTGCAGAGAACACTTAGTTAGTAGGGTGAAATCGTATAATAAAGAACTTTCTAAGATACCGGCTATTTGGAAGTGAAAAAATAAACATTATTTAAAAAGAAATCAAACCAAAGAATTATGAATGTGATGTATAAATAGTGATATTTAAAATTAAAAGAAATCGGTATAGTGTATCTTTATAACTGTGAATTTCAGGTACAAAGTGAAAAATACCTAGTTCAACCAATCATACCAATATAATAATATGAGGCACAATATAGTGAACTTTTGTGTTGTGTAAAATTGGATTGGAAATACATGTTTAATTTTATTTTATTGGACACAACTTGGATACAAAAAGGTTTGAAATTTGAATAATTTTAAAATAACTGTTTACACACCTTCGTAGACGAAACCAGGTACCAGGTTAGTTTAAGAGCGAGTGTTTGTCTAAAAATGAATATGTCATTATTAAATTTGTACAAATAATAAATGTGTCCTTGTTTTTACCCCTTAAATCCCCAATTTTGATTGATAATATATAATAAACAATAACATATTTTTA
Organism: Clogmia albipunctata; assembly: GCA_001014945.1. Classification (NCBI taxonomy): domain Eukaryota; kingdom Metazoa; phylum Arthropoda; class Insecta; order Diptera; family Psychodidae; genus Clogmia; species Clogmia albipunctata. The sequence goes on from JXOV01006267.1 coordinate 12,335, forward strand.
AAACACTTTTAATGAAATACATATGTTAAAGTAACTATCTGTTAGTTATACACAATTTGATTTTTCCAAATATCTTGAAAACTGTTCGACCTTAGCGATTCAAATAGTGATTTCGGTGAAAAAAGCAAAAATTAATTATTTCACTTAGTTAAAAAAATATTAAAAAAATTTTTAAAAAATATATATTAATAAAATTTTAAGTTAAATAAATTATTTCATAACTCTAATTTATATCTTTTACCGGTATTTAAATAATTTAATATTTATAAGTAATTTTTGTAAATTTTAGAGCTTCCCAAAGTTAGGCAGTCTTTAGGCACTCATTGGCCTTACGGACTATAATATATAATAAATATAATTTTTTCAACCAGACGCCTTCCCCCAAAAATGTGCTTTCAACGTATTTAATAAGATTCACATTATACAAATAATGCTCATAATTTATAGAGAAGGAGAGGGTTTGTTTTATTAATTTATATCTAGTTTAGGAGATGTTAAATTAAATATATTTTAAAATGATATCTTTCATTCATATGTATTTTCAAATAAAACATTTTGCAATAAATCTAATTCAATTATGTTGAGTGTAAATTTTTTGGTGAAGGCGTCTGGTTTAGAATATTAGAATTCAGTAGGCCCTTTGAGTGCTTAAAGGCCTGCTAACTTTGAGAAGCTGAAAAATGTTCAATTATTCCATTTTAAAATTTACTTCTGAAAATTATCTTCATTTATGATAATTCTGTCAATACAATTAAAGATTTGGATATTACAAGGTTAAATAGACTGTCAATAATGAATGAATGAATTTTCCAATAAAGTGGATTACCCCTGTCTATTTAGCTTTTTAGGGATTGAAAAGGTTATTAACTAGATTGGAAAAGGCGAAAAACGATCTATTTCAATTAATTCCTCTTTTCAAAGCTAAATTGGAATCCATCGTCAATTATCCTTTTCAAAATTTAAGAGCAAAAAATCAACCACTTTTTTGGTGAAATGTATTAAATTAGCTCCAATTATGTAAATTCTAATTGCTTTCTTCGCCCTCTTAATTTATAAAACATACTTATATTGTTTTATTTCCTTATTCAATTGATAATTCTATAAATTAAAAAAACTGTTATAAGTAGAAAATACTGACTATAGTCTAAAGCTCAATTTACAATTAAAATGAAATTTTAAAGTAAATTAAAGCGCATTAAATCCAGCACCTATTTTTATTGTTCTTATATAATTATCTTTGTTTTCTTTTATTGTCCTTTAAATGAGGAAGATAATTATCTTGAAGCAATGTTTCCTTGTATTTTCACAATTAATTAATTTAATGTCAACAGCAGGGATAATTTAATTCAATGTTGAACAATTACATTAAAATCAATCATTTCTCTGAATATCAACAAGGACTCATTCATCCTGCGGAGTAAAAGTAAACATTTCAATTTTAATTTAGCCTTGTTTAATTTAAACTTCAAAGCGATTGATATCTTACAGGAAATGATTGCTGATTGATTCGACTTTTTGTAAAGACTTCCCAATTTGCCTGGGGTTTGATTGTTATAAATTGTTACAAATTGAATGAAATTATTGAAGAGGTACGAATATTCCAAAAAACATTTTAGTTTCTGACGTATATATTTTGTTAGAATTATTATTTAATTTTAAAAGTTAATTATTTCTGTACTAATGAATGAGTTAACTAATTTGTCTTCTCCATCATTATAAAAATAATTAAATATTTAACTTTTATCAAGATAATAAAATAATAATTGAATAGCATGTGTATGACTAACTATTTGTTATAATGTAATCACCACCTTGAACAAATGATTATATTAAGACTATCCATTTAATAACTTTCATCTATTTCCATTGAATGGCAGGAAATTACTAGTAATAGAAAGATCCGGTTTATCTCTTCGGTTCTATGTATTCCATCCAAGCTTTGAAAACCTGTCCGAATCCGAATAAATTATGATATCGACACTAATTGTTCGAATGTTGGGGTTTGAGCTATTATTTTGTCAATGTATTTAAACAAATATTAACCAGAAATAAATTTTGAAAATAAAAAATCAATGCGAACCAATTCTGTGACGACGATATACTGTGCAACACCGGCTTTGCTAAAAATAGTCCTTTTAAGGTCTTCAAATAATAATTATCAAGTTATTTTAGACCCAATAAAATTTGTAAAGCTGACGATGACCTCGCTAAATATTATATTTTGCCATAAATTCAAATGCAAATGTATAGTAATTTAACAGAATATAATTACCTGACTTAGAACAATTTGTAACTGTTAATGTGATTAGAATAAAATTGGAAGATACGCTACGAGGAGAGAGATGTCACAATCCCTCGAATTTAGGTTGAAAAAAAAATATAATTTCAGATTTATTTTATTTTGCATATGAGTTTTAGTTACAGGTTTAGTGCACAACAGATTTTGACTGTCCGTAATTATACGAGTATATCTAAATTAATCAGTCATTTTGGAAATGCCAAGAGAACGAATCTATCCATTGGGATTGGGAGACCGTCAGAGTCACTTGTAGAAAAACGAAGGCCATTCTCATCGAAAGCGACGATGGAAGTGGAGACGCTCGCTGACCGGTAAAATATACAACAACTGGCTGAAGTGGAAGCGCTCGCCGACCAAGAAAGTATTTATCACCAGCGACGAGCGAAAGAGAAGCTTTCCTGTCAGGACTATATAACAGTGGAGACAAGGAAAGCTTCTCTTTCGCTCATCTACACTTATTATTTATCTGATAATTATGAAAATGATATCATATGATAGACAATTTAATTAAGTTTAATATTCAAAGCTGTCGTTTATCTAATATAAAACTACCGTAAATAGCAATTTAAGTGAAGGGGGTGTTTGAATTACTTTAGAAAAGTATTCGACCTTTTTATATTGAATGTTTGATTTTTATAATTTTGTCATTTTTCGTACATTCTATGAGTTTATTTAATTTGGTTAATCATTTTTACTATGTTTTATTAGTTTGCAGTCGATTTTTCATTAAATAGAATAATGGAAGTGAGGAAATATGGAAATTAAACAATCGAATTAATTTGAACAAACACCTAATTTTTGGCCAAAATATTGAATTGAAAAAAAAACCAATTTGGCCAAAAATAAGAATATTCACTAATAATTTGTTTATTTAAAGTTATAAAACGAAGTTTTTTATTATAAAAATATATAATTTCAATATCTATACCGAATTTTCATAGGGCAAAATTTCACCGCGCGTCATAAATTGGTAATAACTTTATGAAATATTTTATAAAAACGTAATATAATTAAATAAAATACAAGAGTATTAAACTATGTTACGATTTTTATATAAAACACCATAATAAAATATTCAGAAGTTCAATAATAAAAACCCAATTTATAAGGAGTAGTGAATTTTTTAATTGAAGGTCTACAAATTAAATAAAATCGATTGAAATAAGTTTCTGTATTATTGTACTGTGAGGTCAATTAAAAATATCGAATGTTTGTGCAATAGATGATGAATAATACAAATTAAAAGATGGCGAAAATGAAAATCTTAAAATTATTTTGTTTCATTTGTGACCTAATTTAAATTTTATCCAAAATTATTCGATTTAAAAACTTAAATGGAATAATGTATAATTAAGTCAACTTATAATTATCAAAATTAATTTTTACAATCATAATTTTCGATAAAAAATAGGTTTTTTGTTCAAATTACTCATTCGTATCCCTACTGTCCGTATTTTCTTCATTTATTTTAATCAATTTAATGAAATAATTATAGCAAACTAATAAACATTGTTAAAGTGTGAAAACAAAACAGTTTTACTTATGAAAATTTCGAAATTCGAAATATCAACAAGTCTTATCATTAAGATCGAATACTTTCGGCGCGTAATTTAAGCACACCCTACAGTTTAGTTGTCATTTTCGATTGTTCTATGTAAAATAATTATAAACTTATTTTCTTATATTAAATTTCATTAAATTATCTATCAAATGAAATCACATACAAATATATCAGATAAATATTAATTGCGTAAGAAAGCTTCTAAAATCGACTTCATTCAGGGTCGAATACTTTCAGGAGTAACTGTATATTAGAAAATAGTAAATAAGTTAAAATGTTAATTTAAATAGGTAGGTATATAATGAGCTGAGTTTAGAGACACGTATGTAAAATGTTGGTTTCAAGNGCGTAAGAAAGCTTCTAAAATCGACTTCATTCAGGGTCGAATACTTTCAGGAGTAACTGTATATTAGAAAATAGTAAATAAGTTAAAATGTTAATTTAAATAGGTAGGTATATAATGAGCTGAGTTTAGAGACACGTATGTAAAATGTTGGTTTCAAGATTCAGACACTTTCACTGTATTGAGTTGAGTCATTTCTCTATTATTGTCAATCACAAATCAACTACAATGTTAAACCGTAACAATACTTCTTTGATCTATTAATATCTTTTTATGCTCTGATAGATAACATAATTTGATGTGATGATTGTTGGATCAAAATGAATTTAAGATGGAAAAGAACATACCCTTGGCAACTGGTGTACATTCCATGTCGCTACAGTAACTGAGTTTCTGGTCCATAACAACGCCACGTTTAAAGTGAAATTATGTAGGGGTTTTAAATATGATATTATTTAATAAAAAATCAGCAGATGACCTGGTTATTTTATCAGAGCGGA
>JXOV01006272.1:0-24828 GCA_001014945.1 Clogmia albipunctata
TTCGACGAAAACTGACGAGTGTGATACGGTTAAAAAATCGATTTTCACCGACTTGTGTTTAAAGCTGTTTAATTTTGTTTCTGCTAATTAAAAAAATAGGTTCTGTTTGATGATTGCTTTTTATTTAACAAAAATTAAAATTAACAGACAGATAGAAGTTATAGTTTGCAGCAGAAGAGAGGAATGCATATGGCATTTGCCATATTTAATAGCCAAGGCAGTGTTTTTACCAGGTGTGGCAACAAAGAGAGAACCGGGTTACCCTGGATAACGGACTGTACCTGACGTATATGGAAAGTGGAGCGGAGGAATAACAGCGCAGAGGCATAGGCGAACAATGCATGAAGAGAGTTATGGAGACACGAAATCAAAATATATTAATTTGTTAATGACATGTAATATAGTATATATTTTAAAAAAATACCCTACGGGCGCCAATAAAATTTATATATAGTTTGTCACCATACAGAAGAAGTTTGCATGATTATTATGGAATATAATTAACTGCAACGTGAAAACCACAATGCGAAACTCAACTTTTAAGATAAATAAAGTCATTCTACTGAAACTACAAGTATTACTTATTTTTTTATTATTATTTTACAAGTTAAAATAAATAAGAAAAATCCGTTTGGCGGTTTATTTGAATGAGAGAAAAAACAAGATAAAATTTATCAATTAATTACTTTAACCTTATTCTGGTTCTAATGGGTTTTCTGAATAAGACGTCAGTCGAACTTATACATATCAATAATGAAAGATTTATTTATTAATTTTGTTTCTTCCTTCATTTATTTGAAGGGAATTAATCTTTAAAGCTACTTGTAGAATTTTAATATTTTTTTAATAAGTGATTAATTTTAATTGAGAAAATATTTTTTGGTTCAAGAAATTTTTATAATTGTAATATAATTGTCTAGAATGGAATTATTTATTAATTTATTTATTTACTTACTCCAATAGGAACGACAATATGACGTGTCACCTCGGATTTATTAGTTCTAACTGTAGATATACAGAAGAAAATAAACTATAAAAATTATCATAACAGCATTTGGACATTACTCCAAATATCTGACATAGAAATCTCCTACCGAATCTACATCAATATGATAGTTATATAATTAATTTGTGAAAAGAAATTGCGATAGTTGATGTATATTGATTATCAGGTAGTAAAGTATTCAACCGGTCTTAGTTTGTTATTTAAAGAGATTTAACTGATTGTTTTATATTACATATCTAAGATATTAATTTTATATTTCATTGCAATATGAAAAAAATGAAAATTATTAATACAAAATCATTAGTTAATGGAACCAATCACATCATCACTAATACGGATTTGCGAATTGGCTATTAAATCGTTAATCATGAAAATTTGGTAAATTATAATAAAATATTTGATAACGAAAAATCCTTTATACTATTCTGTTGAAAAATGTTTACATTATAGTAGCCAATGCTTCCTCTAGAAATTGTTTTATAATCGTACAGTATTGAATAAAGTATAATTCAATACCCGCAGAGAATTACAAATCGTGTAAATACACGGAATTAGTACTTTGTTCAACTTTTAAATATTATAATTTTTATCTAAGTAGCCTAGAAGGAAAAATATATTTTGACGTATGTTATGCCTCTACAATAAAGTAGACTATGATATATTAATCAATTTCAATTTTTTTCAAATTAAATGAATGTGATATATTGAAAGATTTAGACTGAAAGTTCTATTCGCTTAATCTTTCCTTAATTGTATGAGTTTAGACGTTAATTTAGTACTGGGCTGTCTTCTTATTCTTTACTTCATTTTTCGTGGAAAAATGCCTAATAAATATTCGAAATGAATAAAATCTTGTAAAAAACTGGTTGAAAAAACACATAATTAAACACTCGTATCTATTAAAAAGCCCATTTCATTCGTTTTCTAGAACTCTATTCGAGTTTAATTATTGACCATTTTTCCCACACGTTGTTTGAATAACTAATACCAAACTCGTCAATTTGGATCGAAAATCCGGACTAAACTATTGTAGCGGAGACATGTTAATGTTAAAATTATCTACTGAACATTTTTGTGCAGCGCTTTTTCATGTAGTGGTAAGTTTTTTGTAATTTCTTTTTATTTTTATTTATTTATTTTATAAATCAAGCCAGTGAGGTCCTTTTCTTTTGTACTCATGTTTTTTATAAACACAATGTTAAATAACTTAATATAGTATATTTAAAATTTTAACATAAACCACTGATCCTAGACAATTATTAATTTATTAAAAATTGTATTTTACCATGATTTCGTTATAAACATTAAATAAATCACAGGATAGGTCATAGTACTCGTAATTCGAGATATATAGGATACTTGCTCGACATTAATGACAAGATAAGACTATACGAAAATAGTTGAAAGCGTGCCGTGTACATAAACTAATAAAAAAATAATTTTAAAAACATACAGTACAATCCGTTTAATATGAATCCGCTTATAGAGACCTGCTGCTTAATTGAATATAAATCAAATGTTTAAATTATCATTTATAAAGTCTTTAAAATTCATTTATCAAAATTTTGAGTTTTAATTTTGTTAAAGTCCAAACACAAATGTGAAACAATTGATTTGTAAATTGGACCCATATTGCTCAACAAATAGGCGCCAATAATTAGTCTATTAGTTTTCATAACAGTAACTATAAATACCCGATTCGGTGATGGATTCGGCATCAGATTCAATTCATAGCTCCATCGGTGATCTACCATTAGAGAAAGAGTAGTTGAAGTAATACAAAACGAAAAGAAAATGTTGAGATTTGTGATTGTGAGTTGTGCCTTTTTGGCTGTGGCCATCGCCTTCCCGTACGGAGGATACCATCAGCCGCAGCATTACGAGGAGCCTGTCCACTATGAGCCTTCCTACGAGCACCACGAGTCTCCTGATAAACACGCTAAAATCGTCAAGAGCGACGACCACCGCGAAAAGGACGGATCTTATTTGTACCAGTACAAGACTGATAACGGAATCAGTGCCGGCGAAAAGGGATACACGAAGCATGCTGGCGATAAGCACCACGAGACCCAGGTGGCTGAGGGATACTACTCTTACACGGATAAGCACGGCAAAAAGATCGAGGTGCACTACAAGGCTGATGAGCACGGTTTCCAGGCTAAGGGAGATCATTTGCCCACTCCTCCACCAATCCCAAAGGAGATCCAAGAGTCTCTGGCTAAGAACGCCGCCGAGGGTCATCATGAGGACGAAGGACAACACTTCGAACACCAACCAGAGTACCATCATCAGCCAGAATACCATTACCAACCTTCTTACCATCATCACTACTAAGCGAGATCTTTCCTATCTTGTATTCATTGTGATTCATAGTTATACGTTGTTCTATTTTGTTTAAAATTAGAATACAATTGTTCAAATTGATAAATTTAAATAAATGAAATTAAAACACTTAGTTGAAATCGTTGATGCTTATTAAACTTCAAATGAAATGTATGCGAGAAATAATAGGTATTTATAAACTTCTTCGAAATTTGTTTTCCAGTTTAACAGTATTCTTCTTTTATATAGAGATACAGTGCGAGTTAAGGTTATAAACTCACCCTCGATTTCTTCATACTCGTATTTCTGGAACCAGATGTCACAGGAATTTGAATTTTACACGCAATATTTCTCTTTACAAGTCACAATTAAGTATAAAAAATATTTGCAAATACTTTGATGGGTTTCGCGACATTACTAAAACACGGAAGATCGCACACGTCTCATGAACGTATCCGCCAATCCATAATATATTAAGAATTCTGAAAAATTAAGTCGCATTGTCACAGTTGCTCGCCAAGAGCTTACTTTGAAAGTATAAAAACGCTTATTTCGACAAATGTGGAAATTGTATAAAAACTATTCTCTTTGTGCATCTCTGGATACAAACGACCCAATGTATCCAAACCAAACCAGGGTATTTTTAAGATTATTAAATTTTCTACAAATAGTTTATAAATCTTTTGAAAATAAGATCGCTGGTTTAGAAAATTGATGTAACTACTCATACTTTTTGAAGTAGTATCCCTCCCAATAAACAAACAAATATTCAAATTCATTTTATTTTACGTAGTAATATCCTTAGCTTTTTACTTAAAAGATTAATTTTATGAAAAATAATCTGATTGGGAAAAATGAAATAGCAATCAAAGTATTGATATTCAAATTAAGATATTTATTGTAATTGCCAATTACTGAAGAACTAACTATAATAATATTAAAAAATATAAGCTTTTTATAGCTTCAAACGTTGGGTATGTGGTCGTGAGCGACCAAATATCTGTGTGGTCACAAATTTTCTATTATAAATACTTAACTGTAATTGGTCCATTCCAAAATTTTGTTTTATAGTCCAGACGATGGCCAATGATAAGACCTTTCTTTGTGCCAAAAAAAATGAGATCAGATTGATACACTCCGAGATATTAACTAAAATTTAATCGAAAACCCCTGTCGTAAGAGGATGAAACGCAGTTTACTTAAATCAATTGTCAATGAGCCCACAAATTTATTGAATTATATCTAAAAACTTTAAAAGCTTCAATAGTTTTTAGCCATCAATTAATTAATAAATTTCCCTTTCAATTGCCTTGTTCACATTAGAACGTGAATTTTTTGTCAAGAAGTGAAAGAAGAAGAAATGGCGTCGTCAGAAAATTTCCACACCCAAGTAAAATTTTTCCTCCTTCTCCATTTCTACTTGGCGTGAAGCAAGAAATATCATTGAAAGATGACTTTTTTTTTGGCCGTTCATTCCTTTTCTATTACTAAAAGAACAGACAGTTTTTATGTTTTAAAGTTGAAACAAGGTGTGGTTTACGAATTTATTTTTATTTAATTACGGCTTTACTATAAAATTCAATTGAATTTTTAGAACTGTAAATGAAGGGGTGATTGGAGCCAAATGCAGTGGTATTTAATTTAACTAAATCAAAACGGAAATAGTGTTTTTTGGGGATTAAAAAAAATTCGCCAAAAAGCTGTAAAAGAAGAAAAAAATTTCTTGTTCTAATGTGAAGGTACCATAAGGTCGACTTTTCGACATTTCAGTGACTATTTGTTTTCAGTGTATTATTAGTCAATTAATAGCATCTAGCCATCACATGGTTGTGGTAATTTACGTAAGCGGCACTGTATATTCTTATCACAATTTCGTAGCAACCAAATATTATTACCAAAAATCACAAAAAGGTTTTAAACAAATTTTAGTTTGAACAGTTGTTAAAATACCAATATTTTAAATTACCATTAGATTTTGATCCATGTAGCATTTTTGTGTTGTAAACTTAGATTAATATTAAAAACTTTATCATTATCTGACATCTTCTGATTTTATTGGTTAAGAACAGGTATATATCAGATGTATAAAATTTGATATAAAAACATATTCAATTTATTTTGTTGCTGAAAAAACACCAAGTATTTTTTTATCAACTTCATTACATCTTATATAATCAAATACTATTCTTTATATTTCATGAAAAGTAAGATTTCCGATTTATTCGATCTGGTTACCTAGTGAAATTTTCGTTCTTAATTGGTTTGTTAGACATTCGCAAAACATCGGCACAGACTTTTTGCGGATGATGATATCAAAATTTGAGCGAATATTTCGTACTTGCGGATGCAAATATCCGTAACATCTCTGTATAAAAAGATAATTAATTGATTGTAATTTTATAATTCACTGCCATTTAAATGGTTGAAAACCCATATTTTCAATTGTAATTCCATTTTTACTTAATAAATACGTATAAACAAAAATTCTTACCATAGTTGTTTCATCCATAACGAAAACATGCAGAAATCGAAGTAATTTTTTTAATGTAATATATGTTACGGAACACCCTATTTGTCACTAATAATATAATTTGACACATCTATTGACTGTATTGTAATGTTCATTTTACATTTAATAAAATAGTTGGATTTTAGAACTTGAACAAGAAGGACTTTTGAATTGTTGTTTTTCAGGATAGTGTAATTTGGCAAACGTGGATGGGAATTATCATACTCTTTTAACAGGTGAGATAACAACAATATAAGAAAATATATGTCATAATCTATCTATTTATTTACCAAATTGATAAATGGTTTTTTTATTTTACCGAACAGTTAGCATAAAACGATAAAATTCAAACTTTAAAGGCTGATTTTTAATGAAGAGTTGCTTTTTACATTAAATTTCTGTAAATAAACAATTAGATGAAGAAAAAATATTGAATTACAGAAAAATTGTATACTCAGAGTCTGAATATTGATTTTTGAAGTTAAATTTTATAATACAACTTAAAAAAATCTTCTGAAAATACGTAGGTATATATATATTTATTATATATATTTGTTTTTTTTTATAAACAAATTGCACAATTTTTTTAATGAACTTGTAAACAAACCAAAAGAAGCATGATAAATATGCATTAAAGTGTCAACATTAGCCAAATTATATATAGGTTGTGAGAATTTAGTTAATATTTTTTTAGTTCAAATTCAACAGTCTCTTATCTAATACAGTAATTTTTAAGCCTATGGCTTTTATTGAGTGTAAAGACAAACGTTTGAAGAACACCATTTTATTATGGAATACGTTCAGCTCATTACTGAGTAAATTGCAGCCAATAATTAGTCTATTAGTTTTCATAACAGTAACTATAAATACCCGATTCGGTGATGGATTCGGCATCAGATTCAATTCATAGCTCCATCGGTGATCTACCATTAGAGAAAGAGTAGTTGAAGTAATACAAAACGAAAAGAAAATGTTGAGATTTGTGATTGTGAGTTGTGCCTTTTTGGCTGTGGCCATCGCCTTCCCGTACGGAGGATACCATCAGCCGCAGCATTACGAGGAGCCTGTCCACTATGAGCCTTCCTACGAGCATCACGAGTCTCCTGATAAACACGCCAAGATCGTAAAGAGCGACGACCACCGCGAAAAGGACGGATCTTACTTGTACCAGTACAAGACTGACAACGGAATCAGTGCCGGGGAAAAGGGAATCATAAAGAATGCTGGTCACAAGGATCATGAGACCCAAGAGGTCGAGGGATACTACTCGTACACGGATAAGCACGGCAAAAAGATCACGGTGCATTACAAAGCCGATGAGCACGGTTTCCAAGCAAAGGGAGATCATTTGCCCACTCCTCCACCAATCCCAAAGGAGATCCAGGAGTCTCTGGCCAAGAACGCTGCTGAGGGGCATCATGAGGACGAAGGACAACACTTCGAACACCAGCCAGAGTACCATCATCAGCCAGAATACCATTATCAACCGTCTTACCATCAACACTACTAAACGAAATCTTTGCAATTTGTATTCATTGTGATTCATTGTTATAATAGTTTCATATATATTTCAATTTTGTTTCAAATTAGAATGCCATAATTCAAATTGACAAAATTAAATAACTCTAATTAAAATACTTTGTTTTATTTATTTTATGCAAGTAAAAGATATATTTTGATATAATGGAATGTAATGCATTATAATGCATGGCAGTATATGTTGATATAATTTCGTTATTTATTCATTTAATTCATATACTAACATATTACTAACATCTACTCTCTCCTGAAAAGTGGGTAGACCTATACTGCCCTAGTGTGCGGTGCCGAATGGCGGGCCTAATAAACACTTTTATCCTATCCCATCATACAATGCATAAAGAAAATTTAAACTATTACTGTATCTATAGCAATAGGGCCAGCAATTGTGATAGGAAGGAAGAGTTAGGGCGATATACCAGGAGGGGCGTATGGCAGTCCACCAAAAACCTTTTGATACATTATCGTGCATCGTTACAATGATCTTATTCATATATTTATATATGAATAGGGGCTATAATCCCCGAGCTGGTTCTGCGCCCAACCTACCATACCATACCAAAAGGTATATTTGTAGTTTTAAAAAGTTTTAAAACAAAAAATATTAGTAATGAATTCATTGTTTTAACTGATCCTGCCTCTGATGGCTCTGAAAATCTGATAATTGCCAGACTATTGATCGTTTTCTATTAAACTGCTATTCGTTTTCTTAAATAATAAAATAAATTATTGGTTTTACTTTTAATCGGAGTTATCAAATGCCTGATCCATTCATTTGCCAATCTTTCATAATTGAGCATTTTTTTACAAATCATTATTTTGTTATGATGTGATTAGTGCCATGAACAATTGATTCTATATAGAGCGTATTAATTGACAGGTTTTTTCCAGCGAAATAAAACACACTTACTACGAAGAAGACCATCCCTTTCACACTTTCATTTGTATCCGTTCATTGAACAACAGCAAATTACTAGTATTGGAAAGATCCGGTTTATTCGATTCTATGCATTTCAATAAAGGTTTGAAAACATGTCGGATTTCGAACAAATAGTTTTAAGGACGCTAGTTGTTCGACAATTGAGGCCAGACCTATTCTATGGTAGTCCTTTTATTTACCAGACGGCCCTCATAATCCAACATTACTCATACCTAATTTCGTTGTATTATTTTTATTAAATTTATTTTAAACAAATATTAATCACAGAATGTTGTTAATGTAATGAAATAAGTAATGAAATTCGAAAGAAAAAAAATTACGTTATGATCAGGGCTCGAACCGCGGCCCCCTCGAGCTGAATTCTGTGCAACGCTTTAACCACTGCTGCGCCACCCGGCACCAATGTTATTGATATACACAAATGGAAACTCTTTCGAGCTAGAAAATTGTCATTTTAGCAGATGCTTCATTTTAATTCTGGACCGCAGATATAGCGAAAATTAAAACCCAAAGTTTTATTCATTTTGCAAACATTTATTTAAATCGTATTAAGACCAATATTAGCACCGGGATCTCTTTTCATAACTTACGTCATATAAATATCTAATAAATATGCGAATCGCATACAACTTTGTAAAAAACTAGTTGGAAAAACATATAATTAAGTACGCGTATTATTTATGAAACCCATTTTATTCGGTTTCTAAAACCCAAATTATGGATAAATATTCAGAAACAATGTTAAATAACTATTATTTTTTGGAAAAAATATAACGTGTCATGAAAAAGAAATTAGATATGAATAATGTTGGATTATGAGGGCCGTCTGGTAAATAAAAGGACTACCATAGAATAGGTCTGGCCTCAATTGTCGAACAACTAGCGTCCTTAAAACTATTTGTTCGAAATCCGACAGGTTTTCAAAGCTTTAATGTATACAGATGAAAGTTGTGAAAAGGATGGTCTTCTTCGTAGTATGTGTGTTCTGTTTTGGTGTCAATAACTAGGTTCTTTATAGAATCATTTGTTCATGGTGCTAATAACATCATTACAAATAATGATTCGTATAACATACAATTTAAGTGCCAATTGGTTCGACCTAGGCCGGTAACAATTATTGTGTCGTTGAAGAAGAAGTCTATGTACTGAGGATTAAAATTATAATAAAATATAAAAGTTACATAACATTCAAAGATTGAAAATAGATATTTAACATATATTATATATCGTATTAACACCAATAGGTCTATTTAAAAAGAAACATTTACATGGCTGCAATAAAATGAAGTTCTTTTCAATTGCGTACAATTAATAAAACAAAGTTTTTTAATTAGTGGTATTTAATTTTGTCAATTTGAATTATGGCATTCTAATTTGGAACAAAATTGGATTAAAAATGAAACTAACTATAAATCACAATGAATACCGAAAAGAATTTCTTTTAGTAGTGTTGATGGTAGGATTGTTGATAATGGTATTCTGGCTGATGGTGGTACTCTGGCTGGTGTTCGAAGTGTTGTCCTTCGTCCTCGTGATGTCCTTCAGCAGCGTTCTTTTCCAGAGACTCCTGAATCTCCTTTGGGATTGGTGGAGGAGTGGGCAAATGTTCTCCCTTAGCCTGGAAACCGTGCTCATCAGCCTTGTAGTGCACCTCGATCTTTTTGCCGTGCTTATCCGTGTAGGAGTAATATCCCTCGACCTCTTGGGTCTCGTGGTGCTTATCGCCAGCGTTCTTCGTGATTCCCTTTTCGCCAGCACTGATTCCGTTGTCAGTCTTGTACTGGTACAAGTAAGATCCGTCCTTTTCGCGGTGATCGTCGCTCTTGATGATCTTGGCGTGTTTATCAGGAGATTCATGGTGCTCGTAGGAAGGCTCGTAGGAAGGCTCATAGTGGACAGGCTCTTCGTAATGCTGCGGCTGATGGTATCCTCCGTACGGGAAGGCGATGGCCACAGCCAAAAAGGCACAACTCACAATCACAAATCTCAACATTTTCTTTTCGTTTTGTATTACTTCAACTACTCTTTCTCTAATGGTAGATCACCGATGGAGCTATGAATTGAATCTGATGCCGAATCCATCACCGAATCGGGTATTTATAGTTACTGTTATGAAAACTAATAGACTAATTATTGGCTGCAATTTACTCAGTAATGAGCTGAACGTATTCCATAATAAATTGGTGTTCTTCAAACGTTTGTCTTTACACTCAATAACACATAGGCTTTAAATTACAATATTAGATAAGAACTTTTAAAAAATATTTCAAAATAAATCACATAACATGTTAGAGCATGCTATTGAAAATCGGCAAAACAAACTATATAATATTATTGGTCGTGTTCGTTCTGTTCTGAATTCCGGCCGGTGTATTCTAAATTATGATAATTATTTGAACTTAAATAACATACATAAAATGTTAATAAAGGGTGTATTATTATTATATTATTATTAAAATAACTTTACAAAATTATTATATTGCTTTTGTTTTACATGAAAGGGTTGTGTTTTAGATTATTATTTAAATTTATTAAATAAAAAAAGTATTATAATCAATTAGATTTAATTAATTAAACAACTAAAATAACTTTGAATTTGAAAAAAACTGTTAAATCTAAATTAATCACACCAAAAGTTACAATAAAATTTATTAAATATTTATATCATTATTTTATCAATTTATTTTGTATAACACAGTGGACTTCGCTCATTAGGGCCACTCTGGGACCGAAATAATTTGGCCCTATTAAGTGATTGGTCAAGTTGATCAGTAGGTAAAGATTTTTTAAATATATACAACTATTTACATACGTATTTGCAATCATATGTGCTTGGAAAAATTTATTTATTAAGTAATAATTGTTTAATGTTGATCTTGTAAAAATTAAAAATAATTTATTCGTCATGTATTGTGTCTAGTCAACCAAACAAATTTGAGCGTTAATTCTCATCTGTTAAGAATGAACGAAAAGAAATGTTTAGGTATAAGAAATTGGAATGAATTTAGCAATCAATGTTACAATTAAATATGATTCTGTATGTAGTGATCAATATATTGATAACAAAAAAATTTAGAACAGAGTAACTTGTAAACTATTGCGGTGTTATCAAATTGGCAAACACAAACATGCAAGCAGACGATTTTTTTAGGTTTATCCTATTCTCTTTACTATTTCAGTCGATTAAATAGGCGTAGGACACATGTTCAACATTGGTGTGAAAAGTAAACAAGACTGAGTTGTCGTCACTTGCACTTGTTCCTCTCTTGGAAGATCACTACTATCTTGGCCACAGAATGGCTCTATAAAGCGATAGGTTTGACACCATTAAGCGATGGATTTTTAATTTACTTATATGCGGCCGATAAAGCGATTGTCCCTATTAATAGTGACCATAATAAGCGGCGTCCACTGTATAAACATATGAACATGAATTTTAAAACTAGGTCTTTTCACTTTTTATTTAACCTGACTAATTTTAAAGAAAATACTATAATTAATAAAATTATCTCTTTCTTAAAAATCGTTTTCTTTATCTGTGCTGTTGTGTCAATGTTATTTAGTAATATGTAAAAATCTTTACCTACAAGATGCCGTTGAATGAATCAAATCTCTTGACATATTGTTGTTATTTAGAATTTTTTATACGATAATCAATTAATTAATTCGTAAAAAACTTGCTTGTTAAAAAATAAATTCATTTTATGTCCTTTTTGAAAAGAATCTTTATTAATAAAACTTTTAAAATAAATATATCTTAATTAAGGTAGGTATAATATAAATATTAAGTTCGAGTATTTATTAAAAAAGAAATACATTTTGTTACTGTGGATATTTAATGAAATTCCTCTACTTTTTGGTATTATTATAATTTTGAAATATTTCATTTTTTAAAAATTGTTCGATAATTTCATTCAAATATATATTTAAAAGATCAATTAATCGGCCTTAACTACACATAATCTGAACCTGCCCTCGACGAATAATAAAGTCAAAACGGAACAAAAGAGATGAAAATCGAAAGTGAAAGTTGATTGATCTTCTTTCACAAAACGAAAGTGCTTCCAAAGTGTGGCCCAGTTTTGGAAGAAATGACCCAGTGAACGCGAAAATGAATGAAAGTAAGAGTGACTTTCGGTGCCAGCGGGTTGCCCTGAAATTGAGTTAATTAGCGATTTTTCAGCCTTGATTTTAAAACAAAATGAAACGAAATGGAATATTTATTTGGGCTTTTTCTCTTGTGACCTCTTTTTGAACTTCAAATGCAGATTGGATTTCCAGAACAAGTCCAGAATATTGGTTCGGGGAATTCAGGTGGATTTGGTAATTAATGTCGTATGGTTTTGGACTACGACCTCTTGAGTCAGATTTGTCACGATAAAAGCTCATTTGCCCCACCAGCCAAGCCTTAAATCAGAAATCGCAATTTTTCGCGACCGTTGCAAAAAATGCACTTAATGCGTTCTTTCTCCTTTGACGCTTTAATCCGCCAGTCAGTGACTTTGACGTCGCGAATCAGTCAGAGTTGCGCGCAGAAATTGGCGCGCTAATTTTGCATATAGATGGCAAAGTTTGACAAAATGACGTACTTATCATGTCGCGCAAAATGTAAATAGGATTGGAAATGAAAAGCCAGAAATATGACCGAGGCGGCGACTTATTTGGCGTTTCCTGTGGATTTGTAGAAATTCGCGGCCATAAATAATCCCGAAAATCCGACTTTCGATGAGATCGCCGAACGTTTTTTCCTCTCCTCTGGACGTTCCTTTGCGCTCCCACTTTTCGTGCGCCTTTTGTTGCTGGTGTCTGCTCCGTTCATTCCATTAATTTCTTTAATTTATTTTTATTATACGTATTTTTGCAGGATGAACAAAACAAGATATTTATTCCCTATATATTTTTGCTGGTCCACAATCTCACTGATGACCGTTCTTTGTTTTGTTCTGAATTTTGGGCTCGAGTTGGTGCATCTTGGGCCTATAAAAGCGGACTGGATTTCATTGGTAACCTTCAATCGAAAGTTCTGATCCAATCCAGAAAGACCTCAAGTTCTGTAATTTTAGAAACCGTGTAAAAAGTTAGCCGTGCAAAATGTGCAAAGTGATATTAGTTGCAGTGATCTTGTCCTATGTGGCAATTATTTTGGCCAGGCCTCAAGTGGACTACGACCATAATCCCTCGTTCTATGCCGCCAAAGACAAAGATCGTAATAAGGAGGCACCAGCCCAAATTGAAACTTTTGAACAAGGACAAGACGAAACCGGCTGGCATTTTAAGTAATTATTGTGTTAAAAACTATAATTTGACAGTGCTTTTAAATAGTTTTGATATATATTTTCTTAAATAATAGTTTATAAACTATTTATATATGATTATATTATGATCTGCGATTCAATAGTAATAATAAGTTTTATATCTTTTCAATTTATTCAGTTTCAACAAAGCTATTAAAATAAACTTTATTCGTTTTTTGATCAACATTAGCGTGACTTTAATTACGATTTTAATGGCCTAAAATTTAAAAATTGTTGAAAATGTAACATTAGTTTATTCAAATTAATTTATTTTAATATTTTATTTGGCAATCAAACTAATTGTAAATGGGTTTCGGGTGTCTATTTTTATGTAAGACCGATTTAAAATTTAAAAACGTTTTAATGGTTTTGCTAAAAACTAGTATGATTTTTATTTCTTTTTAATATGAATATCATTGCAACACAAATGATAAGAAGATTTATGTAGAAATGAATTTATCTACCCATGATGCAATGGTATCATAAAATTGTTTTAAAAACGTTTTCGTTGTTTAGTAGTTTTTTGGAAAAAAACTATATTTTAATTTCAAATTATTGTTTTAAAGTTTTTGCAAATCATTGTATTTTATCTATCTTTTAGCTTTGTAATTCTTTTATTTTATGTAAAGTGCGTATAAATCTTAACTATAGCTATGGATTTATATTAAGAGTAGTGATAATAATTTTAAACACTAATTTGAATATAACTTGTAACTATATTTTATACACAAGCTCGCATAACACATAAATTTAAATAATTAAAAAAAATTGCAAAGATTTATGTTAATGTTGCTATTTTAATTTAAATAAATTAGGTAGCCCAATAATTTACGTTCATTTAATATTCATCACTTAAAAATTAGCAATTTGAAAATAAATTTAGCATTTTTCTAAGAGTTTGAAATTTGTCCATTTCAGTTATTCAACATCGGATGGTCAGACCAGGAACGAGAGAGGCCAGGTGAATCTGACGCCTCCGAACGGGACCAAGCTGGAGGTAGATGGTGGATACGGGTATTCTGATGGGAAATTCAAGTACGACTACAAGTACCAGACGGGAGTCAAAGGCAACACCTACGAGTTCAAGATGACTAAAGTTTAAAAACGACCAGAAATTGAAGTTGGCAAAGTTATGTAATGTGGAAAAAATTGGATGATTTTGAGCTAATAAAAATGAATTTTTGTGAAATATGGTGATTTTGATTGTTTTAAAAAATGGAACCACTCCCCAATTTGTTTAAGTGGAGAGAAATCGGTGATTGTCGTCTTGACCAGAAGCCTATAACACTCTTCTTCTTCGTCACGTTTTTTTTGCCTGGTAACAGAGACGTAATCAGATTTTATAGTTCATTTGGTGAATTGGCGAACGAAATTGCGGGCCAATTCCAAAGCTGGACTCCCTTTATGGATGCACCGATCCACGTTGGATAAGAGTTGTTGAGTGTAGTAACGATGTCACGAAAACACTTTGGCTTATCAGTAGATAGTGGCAGAAAAGCAATTTCGCCTTTTGTCAGTGAAATATGATAATTCATCAAATTCCGCCATTAATCGTTTATTTTTTTCGGGGGTATTATTATTCAAATGTATGCGTGAGTGTCTGACTGGATGTAAAGTCTGGTAACTCAGTGGCCTACTGGTAAGTTGTTGGAATGACGAGATATGGCACGTAAGGTGTAGGCTTCTTTCTTTCTACTCTTTTTCGTCTTTCTTTTTTTATTTCGCTCGGAATTGAATCCATTTTCCGGTGTCATCTTCTTTGGCCAAAAGCGGCAACGGCGGCGTCCACTTTGACACAATTCCTGACGTAACCGGGCACCTCTTCTTCCAAACCACCACGAAAAGCACAGCCAAAGATGATCCAAAACCGATCATCGGGTTGTATAATAAATGTAAATTTCCATGTCGCTCTTTTTACACAAAACCACAAAGTATTTTATATGACAGTTTAAGAGTTTGATGGAAGTTTCGCCGATTTAAATCGCTATCGAAAAATAGATAGGGGACTTATTATCTTTCGAAGATAGAGGCACCCATAACGATCGCCAATTTGTCGTGGAGGTGGTGGGACTGCATCCGATTGACTGGGACTGTTAAATGGTGGCATCTTTTTTCAATATAAACCAGTCAAGGATTGGAACTGGAACATCTCGCATCCAACTCTCCATCTAGGAACATTCAAATCTTAAGTTTTATTTTAAAACAAATAGAAACAAATTCCTCAAAATGATGATCAAGGTTTGTGCAAATTGTGATAGAAAGTGATACAAAGTGATAAAGTGACCCAAGCCAATGGATTACAATCACCAAAACGGATACTTACCTTACACTCTCTAACTTGGATTATTTCTCTCCACTTCAGATCGCATTTGTTGTCCTGGCCCTCGTCGCCATGTCAATGTCTGCTCCCCTCGGAGAACCAGCAGTGAAAATTGTTCGATACGAAAACGAAAATTTCGAAGACGGTGGCTACCGGTTCTTGTAAGTGATTGTGTGGCATTTGTGGAAAGTCCTCTTGACTTTGTAATAGACCAAGTATTCGGTGCATATAAATCATACTAAATATATTTAAAATTGTTTACACTTTTATAATTTAAAATCGGAATTCGACTTTAACTTTTTTCTTAAATTAATTTAAATTTCAGCTACGAGACCAGTGATGGTCAGACAAGAGAAGAAACTGGAACAGTCACAAAGATCGACGAAAAATTATCTGTCCTCGCTGTTAAGGGCGCCTACAGTTACACCGGTCCCGATGGAAACATCTACAAGGTGTCTTACCTCGCCGACAGGAACGGATTCCAGCCCGTTGGAGACCATATCCCAGCTGCAGCGTAAATAGTTCAAATACGTATTAGATAAGGATCATTGTTATTAATTTTAACTGTTATGTGTCTTCTGTATGAATTGTTATTATGCATTAAGTCTGAAATAAAATTATAAGAATTGAATTACATTTTTTATTATTACGAATATATAATTTGGTTTCAGCATAAGACAAAACCTATGGTCATGATCTGGGACGGATTAGTGACTAAATATTTCAAGAAACATATAGATAAATTAGAAATAAACGATAAATTTGTATCTTATATACAAGCGTAGATGATAAAAAGGACAATGGAAAGTATGAAGACGTTGTAAATAACTTATACCAAATTAATCAAAAAAAAGATAAATAAAAATATTTTAAAAATTTAATTTGAAGACTTTTTCTTTGAGCTAATATGTGATTCATTTTTTTATAATTATTGTGTTCCATATGGAACATTATCTATAACTAGTCTAGTTTTCGTTAATAAATTACTCATTTAGATTTAGGTCTAGGTCCTATTCATTGAATAATAATACACTGATAAACAAATAGTCACTGATATGTATAAACTCGTTGGTTGAAGTTGAGACCCTCCACGTTTCTTACAGGAATTGAAAGGGAAATTTATAATATTGACTAGCAATAGAAGGTAAATTATAATAATAATAATAATTTACGTCAAACTTACGTACAGTTCTTTTGAATTATACAAAAACATCGTTCAAGCCATACAAAGCTTTTTACAGTAAAAAAGAATCGAAAGTTGGAATTTTTAAGGGCCATACATTGAGATATTAAAATAATCCAGTCAGTCCTTCAATTTTATTTTTTGTGCCATTATTTATAATTCGCTAGGGATATTATTTGGCAAGGAAATTGATATTACATTAGACGCCGCTTATTAGGGCCACTTTGGGACTGAAATAATTTGGCCCCTATTAACCGATTGGTCAATAAAAGTTAGAATTTGATCTGTAGATAAAGATTTTTAAATATGTACGAGTATGTTCATATGTATATACATTCATATGTGCATGGAATAGTGTATTTATTAAATATTAAATTGTTCGTCTACTGTAGTACACAAATGGAAACTTTTTTGCGCAGGATTCGATCGCACAAACTCGCCTCCTCCAGTTCGTCAAAGGGTGCTATCCACTTGACTATAGGCGGAGATATGATCAGATTTAAATTGTAGCCTATCGGCGAGACGCAGGCTGTGGAATGTAGTATGCTTAAATGGATATTCCATGTACATTAAGAATAAATTCTTTTCTTGTTAGAGTTCTTTGGCATTAGTGAAACATTATCTTTATTTCATATCTTATGATCAAATATATAATTCCTGAATATAGAATTCTGTATAAGAGATGAAATCTTTCATTAAAATCGTGTAACAGACAAGCTTTAGTTCGCAAACATATTTGATTTATATTATATAAATGTGATTTAGTAGAAAGTTTCGAAAATGATAAAACCATACCTTATCAATTATAGATGAAACAACTCTTGGGTCGGGAAAAATCTTAACCATATTGCGAAATTACGAATAAGAATTTTTATAAATTATCTTTAAAAGATTCTAAATTTGCCATATAAAAACAGGGGCTTATGATCTGTACAAAACTGAAGAAAAAAAAATTTTATTTATTGTATTTTCATTCTATTATCGGTTTTCTTCCTGGTCGTTTACGTGTTCCTCCTCACGTGTCCCGCAGCTCGAATGTGATTTTAATTAATGTATTGAACAATCTTCCAACTGCACTGCATCCCAGCTCTGATGAAACAATATGTTCTTATTTATTGCGTTTGAGGTCTTGGCAGGTTGAATATGATGATTGCGAAAGGTTGTGCATGTCCCGAATTAGATGCTAGCTTTTTTGTCCTACCTATTATATATTTTATTTATTTATTTTTTATATTTAAGTATTTTGTTTTTATGTTTCTTTCCTTTTTTTCTTGTTTTTGTTTGTTTTTAGATATACTAAATTTTCACACCAGAATCCGGCTCGTCCACTCATCTTATAGTATAATCGACGAGTCGTAACAGTTTTACAATGTGAATGTATTTATGAAGTATTGTATTTATTTTTTATATGTAATGCTGTCAATAAATAATAATAATT
The DNA here is from genome assembly GCA_001014945.1 of Clogmia albipunctata. NCBI lineage: Eukaryota > Metazoa > Arthropoda > Insecta > Diptera > Psychodidae > Clogmia > Clogmia albipunctata. The sequence goes on from JXOV01006272.1 coordinate 18,552, forward strand.
TTCATTTATTAGGATTTCCAGGCTTAGAACATGCTTTAAATAGTTTTGTGATTTTCCCCTTTTTAAAGAAATTACAAGTATACACTAGATTTTTAGAAACATTTATGATGCATTTTATAATGTAAATTTTCTTAAATATTCCATAACATTCAAATGGATTAAATCCAAATTATTCAATATACGAATTAGATCAGCGAATAATAATTTTTTTTAGCTGCGAGCAAACGAATTGGGTCTCATTATTTTCGACTGCAAATAGTATTTCCCGCTACAGTATTTGCCAAATACTGTAGCAACAACAACATAAAATATTTTATGTCACAAATATAAATGTAGTATGGATAACAATCTATAATAAAATAAAATGGAAAAAAATAGTTTCGTTACACAGTTTTATGGACTTGATACAGGCTTTTTTTTGCAACAATATTGAATTTAGAAACAATAAATTAATTAAATAAATTCCAAAGTTTTTATCAATACAACACAGTTTTTATAAAATATTTTTTCCCGATTTATTGGTGTAACAATATAATAAAATATGTATTTCGGAATTTCGTTTGAAGATTCCATTCGGCATGGCGTAGTTATGTGTTACGTATGACTGTAAAAAAAACTTTTTTCCAAATTTTTATTATTACACATCTTGTGAAGCCAGAGACACCAATAACAGTGACAAATTCGTAATGGAGGGGGTGGGACTGCATTCGATTGACTGGGACTGTTAAATGGTGGCATCTTTTTTCAATATAAATCAGTCAAGGACTGGAACTGAAGCATCTCGCATCCAACTCTCCATCTAGGAACATTCAAATCTTAAGTTTTATTTTAAAACAAATAGAAACAAATTCCCCAAAATGATGATCAAGGTTTGTGCAAATTGTGTTTAAGTGATACAAAGTGATAAAGTGACCCAAGCCAATGGATTACAATCACCAAAACGGATACTTACCTTACACTCTCTAACTTGGATTATTTCTCTCCACTTCAGATCGCATTTGTTGTCCTGGCCCTCGTCGCCATGTCAATGTCTGCTCCCCTCGGAGAACCAGCAGTGAAAATTGTTCGATTCGAAAACGAAAATTTCGAAGACGGTGGCTACCGGTTCTTGTAAGTGATTGTGTGGCATTTGTGCGAAAGTCCTTTTGACTTTTTGACTTGTTACTATCAAACAGTTTATTGTAAATTCAAGAGTTTTGGATTTAAGTGAAATATTATTCTTAAAAAAATTGTTTTAAATTAATTGAAATATATTCACAGCTACGAGACCAGTGATGGTCAGACAAGGGAAGAAACTGGAACAGTCGTAAAGATCGACGACAAAATATCTGTTCTGGATGTGAAGGGTGCCTACAGTTACACCGGTCCCGATGGAAACATCTACAAAGTAACTTACGTCGCTGACAGGAATGGATTCCAGCCCGTTGGAGACCACATCCCAGCAGCAGCTTAGAACTATTGTTGATATTTTAGAATGTTATGTGTCTTTAGTCTGAATTGTTATTACTTTATAAGTGTGAAATAAAATTATTTAAATTTCCAATACCAAAAAATATGGTTTTTATATATTCGTCGAACAAAAGTGGTAAACAGTATAATTGTGAGTTTTGGCATTTATCTTTTTATGTCGTATGGTAATCATCAATTTATATTGCATGAATGTATATCCGTCTATTGATTTTTTATTATCATATTAAGAACAATTAGTTTTTAAAATTTTCTATAATCTGACGAACGTATTTATTTTGATTTCTTCATCGCCCTAAAATGAGCTTATTAAAAATTGTATTTAAAATTACCATTTCCCCTCATGCAAAACTGTTGACACAACTCCTTTTCAGGAACCATTAAGTTTTCAGATCGACGTGATCGAGAAAATCGGTGACTGATAAGGTTACGTTCCTGGTGAAATGCCTTTTCCGTTTGTATATATATAATTGGGATGATATTTGGTATATTTTGTGCTTTTTCTTAATTTTCAAATATAGAAACATATTGATAATGAACCAAGAAACAAAAAATTAACATGTTATTTGGAATCTAAAAAGGCGAAAACAGTAGTCCATACAGGTGTGAAATTTTGGTATTATATAAAAAGAAATTTTTATTGATTTTATGAACAATTTCATATTATCGTAAATACTCGGAAAATCTCGTTTTTATTCATATTATTAAAAGCGAATAAATAAAAAATACACAATATTATATGTTTATTATATTTGAACAAATTTTTAACAAGGGGTATTTGAACTTATACATAAATAACACAATATTAGTGTTTATAAATTTTAAATGCATTTTGGTACGGCGTTTTATTAAAATAATAATTTTACGAATATTTGTGAAAGTGCGCGTTTTCTCTAAAAATAGTCAATATTGTCGAATTTGCAAACGATTTTGGTGAACTTTGTGAAAATATCAAAGGATAACTTTTTAATGAGAATAGGATTTCTTTTCATTTCACTGGTTTCAACTGATCAATCATAACACTATAAATAAGTATTTCACAAATTTGGGAAACTATACAAAACTATTTCCACTATTCACCAAATGTACATATCATCTTTTGGAATTCACTAATATAAGGTACACAAATCATAAACAGTTTTTCGGACATGTAAATTAAGTGCTAAAAACTTCAATTTTTGTATATAATTAAGTAAAAATAAATTGATATTTATATAATAAAGTATTAAAAATAATAACATAGATTTTTAAATTAAAACATCACTTAAATATTTACGAAACAATTAAAGATCCAATTAAGAGTTAGCCAATTAAAGAGTTGATTGTATGTGGTGGAGGAGCTGTTGGAGGACGAAATGTCATTGGTTTCATTAAAATTGGAGGTTTTATAGTTGGCTTCATGGGGAACGGCTTCATGGAAAACGAGGATCCAGGTATATGATTCCCAGAGGGAAGAAATCCGTTTTTATTAGCACTATATCTCGTTGAATAAGTAACTCCATCCGGTCCAACATAGCTAAATTCACCAACGACCATCAAGAAAGGTTCCATTCCTTTTTCAGTCACCATGGTGCCCATCTCCATTCGTTTCTGGCCATCACTTGTCTCATAACTGAATTATAAAAAATATTAATCCAACTGATATCATCGATATTACTCAATGTACTCACAAAAATTTATAGCTTCCATCCGCATGTTGTTGTCGTTCGTTTCGCACTATCGTAACATAATTCGGTTTTTGCATGGGGAGAGCGAAAGTTGCACCAATAAAGCACCACATTAAAATCGCCTAAAATCCACGATTTTGAATATTAATCTTTTGTCAACTATAATGGAGAACTTTTACCTTTCTTGACATTTTGAAGACCTTTGAAGTGTTTTTGCCACTGACTAAAGTGAAACTGAACGTGTTTTGCCCAAAGCTCGATGCAAAACCATTTCTTTAATGCCGATTAATTTTTGGGAATATCGCTGCAAATACAATTTCTACATACCAGTGGCAAAATTACATCCAAATTGGGGAGAGAGCCGAATGATCGTGGTTAAACATTAGAGCTGCTAATTGGACATCGCATTTTCGTATATCGAAAAGTGAAATTGAAAATTTGTTCGATAAATATTTAATAATCCAGATGAACGAATATAGCTACATCTTTCAGTGAATGGAATTTATTGCAATGCAAATGTTAGTCTTAAGAAAAAATATCTTAAAAACATTATACCATACATACCAGTATATCTTAAGGCGTCAGACAATTATTTAAACAATCAGAAAACGGAATTAAATATAAATTTTGTTTGACCTCAAAGATATCTTGCAATATCTGGCGAAATAAAAGAAAAAAAAAATTAAGTGATTTCCATGATAAATAAACACATTCTTATTCTTTATTTAAGCATTCTTAGTATTTTTATTGTTTGAGGATTAGTTTAAAAAAAAGTACATCTAAAGTGATCAAATAGTTCTTTAATACCGTGAGATTTAAAGTTTAAAACTCATTTCACTTTTTAAATTGAAATCATCTGTGATTTAAGCGTGTCTAATAGAAACCAATTAGTAATTGAGTAAATTGGATAGCGCTTTTCTCATAGTTAATAATAAATCATATTTTCTAACCCAAAAGAGCGAATATGATCAATGATGTCAGTATTTGGTAGTAAGTATTACATATGGGAAGGTAAGGGCAAAACGCTGGTACTATAGTTTCATACCATAATAAAAATAAATCTCTAATGAGGTGATCCCGCACTTTGACTTGAAGATCTATTGTGCTCCCGCATATCTCTGCCCTCCGTAGTTAGACGTATTGCCCTTAGATGTTTCCATCAATGCGAAGTTCTAACTCTAACCAATCAAGTTGTCAAATGCCTTATCTATTCATTTGCCTATCTTTCACAATTAACAATTGAATATCATTTCTATAAATCATTATTTGCTCTGGTGTGATTAGTACCAGCGCTGAATATAGAGGCTATTTTGTTGACAGAATTTTGCCACCGAAATAGAACAGCAGCAGAGTACTTGTATTAGAAAGATCCGGTTTATATTCGTTTATATGTATTCCATCCAAGCTTGAAAACCTATCTGAATTCGAAAAAAAATGGTGTCACCAGTTGTTCTACTTGTTGAGGCCGGAGATATTATTTGTAAATGTATTTAAACAAATAATTATCACAAATTGTTATTATTAGTTGATAATAGCAAATGAATTTTGAAAATAAAAAGTCACTGCTTTTACAGGGATTTCAACACACGATAACAAAATTTTGTGACCATAATACTATAATAATATTTGTAATAGTCTATTTACCTTATGATTTATCAAAAGTGAATTTAAAAAGTAAATTTTTATCTACAACTATTGAAAAAAGATTTGTTCTGTTTTACGCAATATTTTTATTGTAAGAATTGAAACTTAGGCGATATGCAATGGAGTTGGACGTTGTATTTAGACAACTGGATAATAATAATTTAAAAGATATTTCGTATAAAAGATATATCGTTTAAATTGTATTAATTTGTTAAAAATCAATAAATTTCAGTCCTTAATAAGGTGAATATTTCTTCTCCAATAAATAGCTATAGTAATATGTTTACATAACTAAAGGAAAATAAAATCATAAAATTTTCATTTTTTATTTTAAAACTATAGTTTGAAAATAAATAAATAAGTTACTAACTCTAGGTAATAAATTAGAACTTTCAACCCAAAAGCGACTTAATAACATTTTGGTGAACGGCAGGCGTTATGGAAATCTCTGGTGCCAGGGGTGGTCTAACTGTCTCCAAGTCTTGATTTACTTCCTCTGCTCCGATGAGAACTGTTGGATTGTATCCATTACGATCGGCTGTGTATCGAACAAAGTACAATTTCTGGTCATCCCCGAGAAACGAATACGACCCATGGACCACTAGATCGTTGCCTTGATTGAGCAGATTTCCCGTTTCTTCTCTGGTCTGACCGTCGCTGGTCTTGTACCTGCATAAAATTTAAATTGCCAAAATCAATAAATTTCACAAATCTACACATTTGAACACATTTACTCGAATTTATATCCATGATCGGCTTGAACATTTTCGTAGCGCAAAATTCGGGCCGGAATTGGATTTTGTTCTCCCAGAGGTAGGCCCATGGTCCAAATCGACGGCCATGGAACAATGGAGAGAAAGATGGCAATGAGAACGGCACTCCGATTAACCATTTGAACTGGAAGCTAAGTTCAAGGTCTTTATTTCTTCAACACAAAAACAATCACTGATCACAGATCTATTAAACGCCGAGATTCCGATCTTTTAACACTGAAATGATCTTCATTAATGGACTACACTTTATCAACTGTCCAATTACTGGTGATACAGATAATTTTATATCGCTGGGACACAGTCAAAGAGCAAACACTGGGATTCCTAGACTTTTTTGTGACGGTAATTGAAAGTAAATTTAAAACCGTAATTAAACAAACAGAAGCGGTGATCATATTTGAAGATCGTTTCGTTCCATGTGCATATTCTGAAAAAGATCTCTTTTTCTCCTCGATGAATAATGGTGAACAAATAAAATGGTCTGAATTATGTCAATATTTTTAAACCTCAGCTCTTACACTTTGCTCCCAACGTCATAGGAAAATTTAAAAAGTCTAGTTAGAATTTTCAGTTTTCCGTTATTCTTTTATTGCACTTGAACAGATCAAACATTTATAATTCAATTAGTTATCCCAGTAGTGAGTTGATGGCATTCGCTGGTAGACCAACTGGAGGTTCTCGAGTGACTTCCTCACCTGTGGGAATGTGATCGCCCTCAGCATTGAA
>JXOV01006274.1:7149-18542 GCA_001014945.1 Clogmia albipunctata
CGAAATTTAAATAAAAAATAAATAAACGAAGCTCTTGACTTACTTTGAAAGTTAAATGGGAGGATCGACATTGTGGGCAGTCGAGTTTGATGAACGTCTTTCCGGTGTAGCGGCTGGTGGGCAGTTTCTCTGGTTCGGGGACGACCTTCTTCTTCTTCACGGTGGTTATCTTCTTAATGACCTTCTTCTTTACCTCACCCCCTTCTTTGGCACCCTCCTTACCCTCTTCCTTCGCTCCGTCCGGCTGCTCGTCGCCCGATGCTCCTCCGGCCTCGCCATTCTCCTTTTTCGCCTTCTTTTCTCCATCTGCCGTCGCTCCCTCCTCTACTGCCTCGTCCTCCGCATTCATCGATGCCGCTTCTTCCTCCTCCTCTCCAGCCCCCGGTTCTTTCTTCACCACCTTTTTCACCTTCTTTGCCTCTTCCGTGCCCTCGCCTTTATTTCCCTCTTCATCTCCCTCAACAGCCTCTTCCTCCTCTCCTCCCTCTTCTTCTTCTACTTCCTCCTCGTCGACCATTTCCTCGTCCTCTTCATTCTCTTCCGCTCCCTCCGCTGACCCATCTTCGCCTTGACGCTGTTTCACCGATGGTCGAGCCTTTTTCGTCAACAGTGTGCTATTTCAAAATCCAAGACATACATACATGAGCATCAGCACACGATCATTATCAGCACAGCCACAGCAGGATTCGTGTCCGCTGGCTGGCATAAGACACACACTGACCAGACTCTGGGTCTCGGTCAAACAGTTACAAAACGGGAAAATTCGAGGCCTTTTCGCCCAATTCTTAATTCAATTCAATTTTTGTTCAAATTGGAAGAGATGAGGAAGAGGATTCTCTCAAATAATACTGTCTAGCCGCATCCACCAACCAAGTACACACTCGCTCTATCCCACTCTGCCCTCGCCAATACAATGTAGAGAATCGAGTGATAGACAGTTGGTTTTGCAATCATCAACGTTATTATTATTATTATCATCATCAATTTTATAATAATTAAACAAGTGTCATTCAATTTTCACGTTTTTGGGGTTTGTTTGGTTTAAGTAAGAGTGGTAAAGCCCTCGTCTGGGCAACTAATAGCCTACCTTCTGGCGCTCCGGATGGTGTTCCGGTACCTGTCCCCGATGATGCGCCGCACCCGTCCGTTGGAGGAGCCCACGAACCGCCTCTTGAGGATCGTGCGTCCGCCGCCGATGCCGCTGTCGATGCGTCCGATCCTCGGCCTGCTGATCAGACCCCGTCCCCGTAGGGACATGGGGCGGCCTCGGCCTCGAATAGCGCGCGGCGGCAGTCTCTTGGGCGGTCCCATCAGTGATGAGTCTCGGCCCCGGTGGTCGTCTCGGTCCCGGCCGCTGCTCCCTCCCCGACTCTCGCTGTTCCGGAACGAGGACGACGAACGGGAGTGGTGATGGTGGTGGTTCGGTGGCGACGATCGCCTCCCGCTACTGTTTCGCGATGAGGACGAATCGTTCCTGTACCCACCACCGCCCGCGTAATCACCGCCTCCTCCCGACGATCTAAAGTTCTCGTGGTTGCCTCGGACCTAAACAGGCAATGTCCACATTTACGCATTTCTTTTTAATATTTTCAGTACAGAGTGTGTTTGATTTGTTTTTATTTCGTTTATTATTTATTTCTAGTACTCATCATTCAGTCAGTCATTTGGAGACGAGGGTAAAAATTTAAAATACTCGACTCGCCACCGGGCCCAAACAATTTACTCTAGACATTCTATTTAGGTTTTTTATATGAGAGAGGGATGATGAGATGTCAATCAACGGACTACAAATAATTTAAGATAAGACAACCAAAGCGCCCCAAATAGTAGAATCAATGTCTTTAATGCGCGCCACCGCCGTTCGCACTATCTCTCTTTTTAATTAGTCTTTTGGTCCGTGTTTTGCGAGACACTTACGAGTTGAATTGTGCACTGGAAAAGGGTTTGATAAGCCTGAACACTGTTCTCCCTGGCGTTTCAAACCAATTTCCCACCCCGAGAGACTCTTTTCATTAGATTCATTGCTTTACTTTTTGTATATTACTCAATTAAATGTCAAGCGCCTGTCTTTTACGTGTGTTTTATCTAATAAAGTCATAAGCCATATTTTATTTAGTATACAGCAGAAGGGCAATTATCTCTCGGTTCTCTAGAGATCATCCGCTCTGTGTCTGAACGTTATTGCTTTCACATTTCACTCTCATCAACCCGTCTAAACATGGGTGGTAAACAAATCATCAAAGAAAATAAATCTCGTTATCATCAAAGGAGTGGTTCAAGCGTAATAAATAAAGTTTGCAGTTATAGAGATAGAGGGGATTAACAAAGTCGCCTTTGCAAATCCAAGGTCAAAGCATACCTGGTCATGACGAGATCTTTTCCTGTCCAAACTGCGCTCCCGTTCTCTGTTATAGCTCGTCGGGCGTTTGTAGTTCCGGTTATTGTCCCTGTCGTACGACTCGTACCGGGAATTGTTTCTGGACTCGTAATTATTATACGAGTCGTTAAAAGACCGAGAATTGTTCCTGGAAGACCCGTAACTCGAGTCTCGGCCTCGGTAATTGGATCCACCACCCCGATACGAGTTATTACCACCTCCTCCACGGCCGTACCCACGCGAAAATCCTCTTCTGGACATTTTTCTTTTCTGCAAAACAAAAATATTAGTACAAACCAACCATAATCAGTACTAAAATGTGGCCCGATCAATTTTTCGGTTTTTCCAATGGAAATACACATTTATTTATCAAGTCTCTTATCACCACTCACTCTGTCTTAAGTGTTTGATAGGATTTTGTTGTTTTTAACTCTGTTTATTTACGTTTTACTCAGATTTTACGTTTGCAAAAAAAACGCCGGACTTCTTTGCTGTCACACATACACTATAAACTTCAAACAACAGTGTGTATGTACTAAACACAGATTCAATTTTAACCGTTCAAATTTATTTTTTCCAACCGTCGTATTTCTGTAGTTATACTAATTTAATGGAGATGTTAAGTTCGACCGCCTTTAAATTCTCATTGAAAATGAAATTTCAATATAGTTTAACTGGCTAAGATAACTTATTATTATTATATTATTTAAAAAATTATACCATAGAAATTTTAACATAACCTCAATATGTTGATTGTAGAGAAATTTTTCTAAAAGACCACTTATCTACTTACCTATTATCTTTTTGGGATTAACATACATAAAATAGATAAACAACACGCAGTTAAAATTGTAAATACGGTTTATTTGAAAGATTAACAACGGTATCAGAAATGTTTCAATGTTAAGCAGAATTCAATTTTTGTAATATTGATTAATAAGTATATTTCATAAATATATATTGTAGAAAATGTGAAAATTTGAAATAATTCTACCTAATTTATTGGGGGATGTTGGGGCAGCACATTTAACAAACGCAAACCATATCCCATTTTGAACCAAAGACACTTGAGAACTGAATCCTAAAACAAACTACAAAATGTCTTTGCTTTTATAAATAATACATACATGTAAAATATCGTATAGTATTTAATCATAACAAAGATCACAGAAATGGTTTTACAACTTAATGTCATCTCATCCACTTGACCTAAAGTGATGAAATTACTTATCGGAATCGGAAGAAATGTTGATTAACTTTGCCTGATTAAATTCAGAATCCAAATTCCATCTACCCCGAAATATATAATAAGAGCTTTTCTTTTCGTATCTATGTTAAGTTCAGTTTTCTCCTTAATTTATTTTATAGTTTTTGCGAACAATAAATGCCATTTATCTTAACAAAAAAATGTTATACACTGTCAATTTTGATCCTTATCACCAAAGAAACAATATTTAATTTTCTCGCTTCATAATCGCACTCCAATTCCTTACTTATCTACTTCTAGCCGAACACACTCACAAACAAAGATCAGTCAATCGATTTTAGCTTCTCATCTAATCGATGTTCCAAATTACGTGTACTGGTATAAAAACTAACCGATAACATAAATAAATTAAAAATTCCATAATTGTCCTAGATATTCTTTAAAAGAACTCAGAGCGGATCACTATTAGATGTGTTTGTTTAGTGTGTAGTTGTTTTTATTTAGTTTTGAGAATGATAAAGGTAATGCGTGTCCCTAATTTGAATCCGTTCTTTTAGCTTCTTTCGTTTAGGTCCGGAGAGAGCTGTTGACGTTCCTCTGCGATAAGTTGATCACGTCATTTTAACGCCCAAGGCTCGGCTCGAATACTCGTAGCACACATAACTGATGGAAACGGCCGGTAATACTTTAATAAAGTTCGGAGTTATTCCCCTGTAGAGACCGGGCAATCCTTCCGTCCTTACAATATGGCTAAATGTTCCAATCATAGTTGTAGGCTGCTTTGTAGCCAGTTCCACGCCTTTGCCTTTTGCTATTACTGTAAGAAAACAAAATTATTACATTTTTATCAAATTATATTAAATATATTTTTAAATTTACTTAATGTAACAAAAAAAATCTAATTCAAATAAAAATACATTATGTAATTCAAATGATTAATAGTTCAAATAAAACTTAACGTTACCACATCAAATTTAAGTAATAAATGAGATAATTATTTCAATGAGTAAAACTTATTAGATAACTAAGTCAAATATGAATAATGTAAATCTTTAAAAAGACCGACTAACAAAACGAATTGTGGGTAAAATTTTCCACATTTTACAACCAACTATAAAAAATCAAACTTAAGTATTAACTTCCACAATAAAATTTATTAAATAAGCTTCAAATGAATTTACCTTGGGCTTGAAGCCTGGTCCTGACTAAGGCTAGGGGATAGCTGCATACTTGTCCTAATGTACTACTCGCACTACCACATGCTAAGAGTAAAAGGATTCCCGGCTGTTCGTTGCCGGTGCCTCCTTGCGAGTGCAGATATTTCTTCTTCAATGTCTCATACACGGCCAAATCAATGCCCGCGTACGGAATAATGCCTAACATGTTTGGAATGTATCCTCGATAGAAGCTGCGCAGTCCCTCGGTCATAAAGATCTTTTGAGCGGCATCGACTATTCCCGAATACTGCCCCGTCTTACGCAGCGCTAATCGTGTCTTTAATACTTCCAATGGATAGATTACTGTTTGGCTGACCCCGCCCGCACACGCTCCTGCCAAAAATCGCTCATAGATAGTCATCTGTCGCTTCTCGTTGCCTCTAATTAGCCGCTTGACCTTTTCGTATGCTGCAAACTTGATGGCACTTTCGGGCGCAATTTTTAGCACATTTATTCCGTTGCCTCGCCACAAACTGCTCAATCCACCCTCCTTTAGCATGTATTTTAAACATTCTGAGATTCTCTGCTTGGACGATTGCACCTGAAAATTAAAATAATAAAATTAATAAACAGTTTATATAAATATGATTAAATAAAATACTAATCGTACACACATTTCAAACAATAACTTCAAACAATATTACTCACTTGTAAAAATACTTTAAGCCTATCTAAGGGCGCTGTGCAGGTTCTGGAGACGGCTCCAGCGACGCCTCCCGCCGCCAAGTGCCTCCACCACATGCCCGTTTGCATTTCATTTTGTGTAAAATCATCGGGTACATTTAGATCTTCTCCAATGTCCAGGTACTGTAAATTGAGAATAAATAAAAAAAAAAATTAGCAAATGGGTATCAAATAGTTATTTCACTAGTTCGATATTTGCGGATTAAACTGAATTAGAGCTGGTATAAAACTGGTGACTGCAATTAGCACATTTAGCACAGCCATTTCCCTTAGTCATTTTAATCAATGTGACTGGAATGTGACTCTCCACTCTCCAGTCCAATCAATGTTTATTTAACTTCATTTGACATAAACTCACATGAACTGGACTGTGCCAGGATGGTGGTATTTTAAATAATAAACTATGGTTACAATGGAAAAATCCTATCTTTAGATTGTTTATCTTCCAGCACACATTATTGATTGATTTAACAGTCATAATAAACAGAAATCATAGAAATGTTAATTCTCCGTCATTTCTTCTCTGTCCGGGGTCAAAGTTCAATTGTGAAAGCAACTAATTTGGGTCAAATTTGTAGAACATGCATTTTCTACCAAAAAGTTGACCAATTTCAGATTGATTCCAATTGTTTGCTCAATCTAATTTAGAATGCCAAAAATTTGAACTTCAACTTGCCGGCTTAAATTAGAATAGTATTAGGAAATTGCAAAACTTTGGCACCCGTTTCTATCTAGTACGACCTTGGACAAATGTGCAAAATTGCATAACACCCAGTGCAAATTTCCAAACAAGAGACTGCAACGAAAAATCGATAAATCCATCAGCTTATATTCTGCCAACCTCTATCAAATGCTCGGGGTAAAAGTCGGAATCAATTTGATCCATTTTATCGATTCAACAGTTTAGCCACCGGTTTAACCAATAAGTTACTCAGTCTTTAACAGCTTAGGTCCTTCAAAATGACACTGATTTTCATCACTTAAGGCACTGTAACATTGTTTGCTGGCCCAATTTTCATAATTCACAATCATATTGCTCGGTTAACGTAATTTTCAGTGCAATATTTGCAAATCTGTTGGACGTTGAATTCATAAGAACTCATTTTTTATGTTACTCAATTGAAAAAAGCCCGAATAAAACAGCTGAAAGGCAGGTCGCGTGCTCACTAACTTGGACAAAATGCACTAACGAAGGGAGAGATTCTCTCTCATTTCTATTTGTGAAAGCTCACCTATTTCAAGACTAAATCGATAAATTTGCCTCTCAGTTTTAAGCGAACATATCAAACTTAAATGTTCTTCCTTTTTTTACTCTCACTCTCTCTGGCACAAAAGATTCTAAATTACAATTGCAAAATTCTGTACAACAATTGTATGCATTACAGAAGGCAAGCCACAAGTACGAACTTAAACATTCTTGTTTGGTTAAATATAGAACCAACAGCACATCGGATTTAGTCTGAGGATTGACGCTTTCCGCCTTCTTTTCAATACGTTAAATACTTTCGATGTAACAAACGCCATTTGAAGCCGGAAAATTGTTGTCAAAGGAAATTGGTTATCAAAAATGAAATTAACCTGTGAAACAGAGACGGGCCCCTTAACAACCGTCCATTCCCTCTGCTGATAACAAACCTAATCTATTAACGTTCATGAGTTCACCTTATCAAATTCCTCGCACATTGGATTCAATCGCTAAAAAATTAATATTGGCCATCACCGAAATATCATCATTACTTGTTCTATTTTAAATTGCAATTATTGTCCCAATAAAGATAATATTGCCTAGGTATTCACTAGCTATGAAGAAATCCTTGAATTTTATTCACAAAACTAAATAGATTCATTGTGATCGCTTTTAACCTTTTTTGCCCATTATTTACTGATAGCTAATAGCTGATGACGCGTTCCGATAACAACCGCTGAGACAAATTATAATGCAATCTGTTCACTTTTCTACATCATTCTGTAAGTTATACTTTCGTAGTAAATTATATTAACAACTTTTGGCGCCGGATTACGGTCAGAGGAACGTGATCCCTCATACACTGGTACGGACACGCGGGACTGTAATTCAATTAGACCAATGAAAGTCAAGTCCAAACACAAGTCTTTCCGCGTGACAGAAGAATGAAATGCAAATTCAGGAGGTTTTTTTGCATTTCAATTCATTTAATACGTTCAATTTTCCCCTTATCTAACAACTTTTATTATCTTTAGTCATGTGAGTTAGACAAAACATAAAGATCACTAATCCAAATGTACTTTTACTTTGATAAGAACAAATACTGTTATCCAAATAAAAGAAACAGACAGCTAAGGTGAAACTTAATCGGAAAGAAAATAAATTAATAAATAAAGAACAAATTTCGGAATACAACAAGCAAAAACTAACTCTCTAAAAGCCAAATTAACCATGATCTACAAGTCCCTGACATCGTTTCCTATTACAAAGTGCAGCCACTTTTTCGAAACCACCTATTGAATCATTCCATTCATTTTTCTTGTGAAAAAAAAACGTTGAAAATTTTACGCGTGTGACGCTGGTGCTAATATAAAAAACTGATTACGTACATAATACAATTTTAGACCAGTTTCGTTAACCAGAAGCAATTTTATCTTGTGATCTTTTTGTTGATCAACAAAATTAGCGAATAAATAATATGTAACACATACCCGATCAATAACTTCCCGGAAAATGACGAAAAAATCCTCCACAAGATCGTCGCCGATCGCCATATTTGGTGTAAGAGCCATTTTGCTAGACTTTGTTATATTTATCCTTAATAAATATCTATTATACACTTATACCACGTGGTATAAGCCGTTAAATTCAGATATAAATCTGTTAAAGCTGGAAATTTACAGCCTCTACTGGCGTCACTCAATTCCAGTAATTATGAATCACCCAGTCCGCGGAATTATTCGAATTCCACGCAATGAACTTTCACAAAAAACGATCGGAAAACTATTCACATCGGGTCTTTCCCACTTTAGTTTTTGTGAATGTCGATAAAACTTCACTTATCTGAACTCTTTGCACGTGTTTCACTATTATAATAATTACGTAAATCTTGGATTTCCGTTGGCTGCACCACAATTAAAGCAGTTTCGTTGCTTTCAATAACCTCATTTTTATCTTTTTCGAATTTAAAAAAGATCACTGAGGCTCGTCACTAGTACCAAAAAATACATAATCACAAAAAACTGTTTCGTTGCACTTTGCCGGAATTATTTCTGAATTGAATTTGAAATATTTGCTACGATTATTTGCAAAATTGACCTCGAAGCTTTTCGGAGCTCACTTTCGCACTTCTTACTCTGACAACTGCTCGACAAAATCACAATGAAAATTTTTACTGAATCGAATGTGAATGTAACACCAGCTGGTCGTCGTATTTCCTATCTCTGTTTTGCTCACTTTGTGCCCCCATACTCATGTCTCTCTTCAGTATGACGTACGGAAGATAGTATTATTATTTTAAACGTATTTTGCAATATCCTTTAATACTTTTAACAAACTTTGGATTTTAATTGATCAAAATAATCAGCTAAAGTCCAATTGCATCAGCCATAATTATAATGTCGGCGACTTAATCTAAACAGGGGCACTTTGCTAAAACCAGCTATAACTGGTTTTTGTGTAGAGATCGTTTTTTTTTATTAGACTGTTGTTTTAATGAGTCGCTTTTAAAATTGGCGTCCACTGTTGCCAAGCGTCGCCAAATGTAGATTTTTTCGCCCAAATTAAAGGTTATGACTTTTATTAAAACCAGAAATTTCCATGTTTTTGCAAAATACACGGATGGGCTAAATAAAACTTAATCAGTAATTGAATTAAGAGTCATTGTCAACAGTTTTAGAGAAAAATATTTACAAGTCTATACCAATATAAGGACTTAATAAGAATAGAGAGGAATAATTGTTGTTTTCAATTACAATACAATGCAAAATCGCGGAATTGTTTTTCTGAAACAGGTTTTGATGCAGTATTTCCAGGTGAATCAACTTATTTTTAATTACACTCGCCATCGAGGTTTCACTTTCATTCTTTAAGAATCTATTTTTAGTCCTAGTTTAACCTAGACATTCTATTCACCTTGGGACTTTACTACCATTTACCCGGACACTTGTAGATTTCATAGAGAAGATCAATTGTGCAAAAATAAATATTTGCCATAACAAAATATTTACAGAGTTAAATTAATTCAATGCGAATCTGGGTGATGGTAATGACGTCCTCAGACCCGTGATCATTTCGTAAATTGAGATCAAAACGAAGTCTCATCTCATTGTGTATAAATAAGTGGAAAAATTCGTTTGATTACGAGGAGAGTGCGAATTTTGAACCACACACGCCCCTTTTTTGCGTAAAGAAAAAAAATCGAATCAACAGTCCCATCTAGCTCGCCGCCTTAATACATGTGACAAAGTGTGAAACCAAAGGCCAGTTCTAGTTCTCTGTAAATATGTTTTTGTTTGTCTGCCAGGCTTGTTAGTCAACAGCGAAAATTTCCGCAATCTTCTTCGGAAACCCTCCAGTTTTAGTCTTAAAAGAGATTTTAATCAAGATTCNGAGTCCCATCTAGCTCGCCGCATTAATACATGTGACAAAGTGTGAATTCAAAGGCCAGTTCTAGTTCTCTGTAAATATGTTTTTGTTTGTCTGCCAGGCTTGTTAGTCAACAGCGAAAATTTCCGCAATCTTCTTCGGAAACCCTCCAGTTTTAGTCTTAAAAGAGATTTTAATCAAGATTCTGTTTTCATG
Organism: Clogmia albipunctata; assembly: GCA_001014945.1. NCBI lineage: Eukaryota > Metazoa > Arthropoda > Insecta > Diptera > Psychodidae > Clogmia > Clogmia albipunctata. The sequence continues at coordinate 17,403 of JXOV01006274.1, forward strand.
CATTTTGCACTTTTTTATCAGAATAAAAATTACTCGTATTAAATGTGAGGGCAAAGTCTGACCAACACATTGAATCAATTGATCCAATCAAAAGTTGTTTATGGCGACGAGCCTCCAAGTTTTTATTTTCATTTGTTAACTCGCTCCGGCGCAAACTCACAAACCACACACTCATTCTGACGTAGGTTAATGTCAAACTTGTGCTGTCTCAACAGATTTGTGGATCACTTTTAATTTACTATATTCTATTTACTAACAAAATAACCTTTTTTTCGGATACGTTTCTCAGAAATAGTTTGACGTTTTTAATTTCTTGCAAAATAGAACCATAAATTGAATAATAAAAATGACATAAGCTTTGAAACATTGCTTTGTGATTGTGACCATGAATTAAACCTACATCAATGTTTTGTTGTCTATTTAACAATTAATTAGTAAACAATTGTAAAATTTTGCAAAATACTCACTGTTGAATGTCGCCAAAACTTAATCAAATCATGGATATTGGACGTGGGGGCTAACAACAGGAAATCTCTCCATTCATCATAACTGATGTTTAAGCTTCCGTCTTGGTCCATCCTAAAAGAAAACAAGTTTATAAAATATATTAATTTTAAAGATTTATTTATTTTACAGTCATTATTTATACTCGTTTTTAATCTTTTTGTAAAATAGATAAATATACAGACTTGATAACACCCATTATAAAAAATGATTAACAATAATACTTCTCTTTAATTTTATAGGGAACGACCAAATGAATTTTAGACATTGAAAATTTTTAGAATGGATTATAAATTACGGAAAAATAACGAAATTGGCAACTTTAATTAATAAGGAACTGTGTCTAAAATATTGATTTCAAAATATGTTATAATTATATTAAAAACTAATATTTTACAGACTCAATCGCACTGGCATTCCTTGATATGAATTAAATCAGATATCACAGAAACTTCAAATATAAACACAGAATCTGTCTTAAGAACTTACAACTTTATGTCAGAAATAAAATTTGCAAATATTTTAATCGCTTTATCGAAATTGCGAAAACTTTAAAACCACAAATTTCTTATTGGTCAAAACTTTAACCGCAGTAGATGAGGAGTAGATGATATTTCTAGAACAATTTATTGATGG
>JXOV01006284.1:0-31116 GCA_001014945.1 Clogmia albipunctata
GCAGACTCCATAAAATTATTTTGCAAAAATGAAGATGTGTAGTCAATAAAATAATTGCACTTATAAACTTTTATTGTGAACCTTCTTAAAATTTGATTTTTACCAAAATTTTAATTTAAAATTATTGATCTGTAAAGTAGTATTTGTGTCGTTCATAAATATAACTTTGGCGTTCTAGGCGGTTTGGCACTAATATCTTTAAAAAGAAATCATTCTAAAAAATTCAATCTTATAAATCTATTATTTATTTTTATTTCTAATAAAAGATTAAAATCGTAATAAGAAACTTTAACAAATTAAAATTGTAATTCCCATGAAAATCATCTTAAAAGATTTATGACTGTAACAAAAGCCATCACGTCATCATCTTGTGTTTGCCAAAACAGAGAAATAACAATCTGTTGACTGTTTGTCTCTCGAGTAAATGACGTTCGTTGCATAAATATTGTGCAAAATCAGAAAAATATCACTCACCTTTTTGCATCGTGCTAACGCTATAATAGTTATTAGATTTCCCGGAATTCCAACAAGAATAAAGATTATGCAGCAAATCGAGGCGAACAGCAGCAATCCTCTTTCGTATCCGTGAAACAGTTCGTCTGTTATGATTTGGCCGTCTGCAAAAAGAAGAAGAATATATTGTATGAATCAGGTCAAGTAATTGCAATAACACTTCTTTGTGCAACTTTGTATTTATTACAAGATTAAAAGTAAGAGTTTAAGAAAGGGAAAATTTTCTATTTAATATCCTTTATGTCTTAATAACTAATGTTTTAAAACAAATTAGTATAGTCCCATATAAAAATAAGAACGATAGCCTTTTAATTTCACTTTCATTGTCCTTCTAGGTGGTTTGAAACATGTATCAAATATTGAATATATTATAATCAAATATATTATTTCTTACTTTGCAATTAAGTTAAATTGTATTTATTATACATTAGTTACGGCACAGCTCGCCAACACCAAGAGTTGCTGATTTTGGAGTTTGAAAAACAATGCAAACGCTTGAATTGAAATTCGAAGATGTGATCATCGCTTATCTCTGGTACTTTGCATTATTCCATTTTTGTAATGATTGACATTCTTATTCTGGCCGGCTTAAGTAATAAACGTGTAAAATTCAAGTTGAAAAAGTGTCTTTGAAAATCACTAGAGAGTAGCCATTTTCAGAGAACTTTGATTAATTATTTCCCTTTCAGCAGACCTGATAACGGTTTGTACTGCTCACATTGACTGCCATTTAAAACTGTTATTAAATTTTCTGCCTCTGTGTCCTAGCGGTTAGCACCCTGGACATCCTCCTCGAGGTCGTGGGATCAAATCCCGGGCGGATATTTTTCTAGCGCGAAAAAGTTTCCATTTTGTGTATATCAATAACATTGCGAAATAATATTCATAGCGAATTATAAATTTGTGATGGCGCAAACAAATAAATGAAATGGGCGGATTGACTGGATCCGTTTACAACCGGTCTTAGGTGCTATTAATTGACTACTAATACACTGAAACACAAACAGTCACGTAAAGTCTAACACTCGTTGGTTGAGGTTGAGACTACTCCTAGTTCCGTCGTGAATGTCGTGGGAATGGTTTTTTTATTAAATTTTATCATTATTATTTAATAATAAATTTAAAAAATATTAAAAAGTAAAGTAAATAAAATAAGTACTCGTACAACATATCGAAAAAATTATATTATACACGCAAAAGGTGATAATAAAAAAAATTGCACTCATTTTATTTTCATTGAATTTTGTTTTGTAATTCAGTTTGTAAATATTTATTTTTGCAGTAGTAATAAAAACAATATTAACATTTAATAGAAATTCTTGGAAAACCGTTTAAACCCAAGCAGTGTCATGCAACATGCGAGATTACGTCAACTATTTTTAAGCAATTTTATATTCGTTTTAAAATACTAACTGATTTTATACCATTATTATGATTCTTTTTAGCAAACAAACTACATAAGCAGATAACGAAATTGAAAAATTGTAAATTTAATTAACATTAACTAATTTTTGTGTTGAAAATACAAACTAACTTTCATATTAAAATAACTCTTGTTCATGAAATTACAATTATTTTCACTACAATTTTCCTTTTTATGTGAATTTCTAAGAAATCTTCAAGGAATCTTTAAGAAGCTTGACTTTCAAGCTTCCTTTGATGATAACGATTATGTACAATCTGATAGCACTTACCCTCATCAGTGTAACCGGTGGTTGAGGTGTAGTTATCTCCAAGGGAGGCGGCAAAAGTGGGAAACAAGTCCATGCTCGAGCACTTCTTGTTCGTCCCTCATCGACAGCGGCAACTGACTACTACTAGAGCTTGTCTTCTCGGTTTCGGTTTTTCCATCTTTTCAAAATCACTCATCACCACCCTTTATTCACTTTCTTTCGTCATCGTGCGACGGTTCTTTTTCTCTGTTTCAAAAACCACAAAACACTCAGCAGTTTTTTTCGGAACTTAATCTCTCACACCACAATTGAATACTTGTATGGGTAAGTCTATAATTAATTGACATTGGTGATTAATTAATTATTGCGAACCACTTTACATTAAATTTACCCAAGAAATGAAGGCGAAAATAGAAGGCGAGGAGGAAAGAGAGTCCCTATAGCTCTCTTATTAATTGCCTTCAATTTGCGAAAATTGGTGTTTCTTCACTTGTGGCTCAAGTCTTCTGGATGCTGCTCCCTCTAGCTGTTGAGATGAGATGCTGTCTCAATAGAAACTGGGTTGGCCAAAAGTTCTGCAGAAGAAACATTGCAAATTAACCGCAATTAATTACCAGAATCGCTATTATTTAATTGGAGAAATAGTCAAGGGTTGGGCAATCTATCGAACGGAACAAATGGCTCTTCTGGGTTCTAATTCATGACTTTCGACCACCAAATGGACAGACCAGAAGGTTTTATAGTCAATGTCTGCAATTTATCAATTTGATGTCCCTTGAAATCGCCAATAATGCCACTGCTTTTATTTATTCTCCAATCAAGTAATCAATTTAAAACAATCCCCAACTGCTTCATGCCCTTTTTTAATCGAAAATATATTAATTTGTAATTAAATTTAGCTCCAATTAAAAATTATATGATTGAATTAAAATTGGAATTCTTGAAAACATTACTTTTTTGTGATTCTAGAAATAAACACCGTGTTTCCAAAGATTGGAGATCAAAGGCAAATGTAATTTAGATTTTCCCCGAATTAATTAATTACCCCAATTTATAAAATCGATTCTATTCAAAAGAAGAGGATCAACTAATAAAAATTAATTTCTAATTTACTTTTAAAATAATGTTTTTATTATTATGTAATGTTTTCTCAGAAATTTAGTTTAAAAAGACACTAAAAATAGGAACCAATAAAAAGATGATCAGTTTTTGGTTGCACCTGAATATTTGGGAATTTATTGCAACAAATATTTCATACAAATCGAAAATTTTCAATATATTTAATAAAACAAAATTGAAGAAATACTCTTTTAAACGTGTTAACTGTCATTCTTTAACTTCGTATTCATCTTTAGAATTCTGCCTACTAAAGAGTACTTCTAAAAGATACAGCATTTGATACTTTTGTTATTTTAATATGGAATTTGTCGTAGCGTAGTTCTCAGAAAATTGAAATGGTTTATTCTCAGCCTTTATAAATATGTTCTTATACAGATTAGTAATAAAAAAAATGAAGATTAAGAACGATTTTAAAAAGATTTTCTATGATTGTTAAACACTTACAATTTTCTTAGTTTTAGGAACAAAAATAAATGTCCCTTTATATTGTTTTGAATTTTTCTCCAAATTTAAAAGATATGGTATTAATCAATTAAAAAACTAGAATAAATTCTTTAAGAAGTAAGCCATTGTGCAATAAAATATTCGAATAATAATTCTTCTTCGATGACACAACAACTGCTACTGGTCTGGGTCTAACCAATTAGTTTTACGTCATGAAAGTTTTCATTTGCCAATCTTCCTCAATTGAATGTCATGTCTAGGAATCATTATTTATTATTATTTATTGAGTGGTTTTTGCCACCGAAACAAAACACACATACTACGAATAAGACCTTCCCTTTCACAACTTTCATCTGTATACATTCAATGAATGGTAGCAAATCCCTAGTATTAGAAAAATCCGATTTATCTCTTCGATTCTATACACTCCATGCTTTGAAAACCTTTCCAATTCAAACAAAATGTATTGATGATTTTAGTTGTTCGACAATTGAGGCCGGATATATTGTATTTTGTTAATATATGTAAATAAATATTAATAAAAATGTAGTTAAAGAAAACGAGATAGGGGTTCAAAAATAATTAGGATTAATTAAATAATAAACATATTTTAAATTATTTTTCATTTTATTTCTAAAATATATAATTTAAATACACCAATTTTTTGGTGGCTTTAAACGAAAGAAATGTTAAAATAAATAATATTACAATACAATTACAATAGAATGATGCTGATATTAATTTCAATAAACCGCTCGAATAATTGCAACAGCAAAAAAATTAATTAAACTTGGTTTAAGTTTCGATCCAATTGAACATTATACTTTTGAACTGATACAATAGTTTTTTGCTCATAAATTCCTCCATAATTTTCTGCATCAGCATTTAATATAATTTCAGCACATTTATAATCCTTACAATATTGAATGTATAAATTTATAAGCTGGGATTGTAATTAGAATCGCATCCCACAAATTGAATTCTGGTGCAATCGACTATCGGACCATTGAATTGAATGCCACCATCCTCCACCAATTATAATTTCAATTACGATCCAGGAATATCTGCCATGCCATTCTGGAGGAGGACTGGAACGGGGATGAACCACCAGTTAGGTGCGATGAGTGAGAGGCTGAGGAGCAAAAAAAGACCGAGAAGAAGACGAAGATGTGCTTGGAGTAAGTATTTGTGGGATTAAAGCCAAACCATAGTCATTTTGTAAAATAAACAACAAAAATAATTGTTTTCTCTATTTAATTAACCGAATCTCGCAGACATTGCGAGTGTGGTGTACATAATACAGGGTGACGTTCTGGGGCCGGCCAGCCAGCCAGACGAAGGAGGCCGACGAGGGATCCAAATCCCAAGTATTTTGGAAACGAGGCACACGCAAATAATAACAAAGAAAAAAGTCGATAATGTGCTGAGAATTATAAGAAACACTCTAATTTAAATTATTGCGCTGGGATCTATTTCTAATGCTGGGTGACTGGCTCCGGACCAGCCGGATTCCACGGTTTTGCGCTTTCTCCGTTCATCAACGACATCCATTTGCACTGTGGTGCGAATAATTTAATATCCAAATAATTGAAAATTCAATATTGGGTTTATAAGCTTTTAATTATTGGGGATATAAGAGTATTTCAAATGCAATTACTAAGGATTTTTTAAAAATTAAATAATACATTGTGACAATTGATAAAAATCCGAAAATTTGAGGAAATTCCAAATTAAATTTTTAAACGACAAAGGATATTCTATACTAATATTTTATCCACCGGTATAACTAAGTGGTTAGTGCCCTGGACTGTCTCCCCGGAGGTCGACTCCTGGACGGATATTTTTCAGCGCGAAAAAGTTTTCCATTTGTGTATTGACTGAAAACACGTTGTCATGGAAAGTCTAGGTTGAGACTCCTCATGTTTCTTACAGGAATTGATAAGGAAATTTATTTTTTATTGTTTTATGTCACTAGTATGAAATATGAATATCCTTCAATTAAGGGAACACTCATTTCTTTTATTTATTTTTATTTCAACATTATTTTTGTTTTCTCAAATAGTTTCGAACAGGGTTAAAATTTGAAATTTTATTTTTATTTTTCTAATTTAAATAACAATTGTATATAATTAAGTTTATAAAAGATATAATATTGCATGAGTTTAAGTGGGAGAGATAGATTTCTTAACAAACAATTGGAAGATAGTTTTAGAAATTTCCTTGTACAGAGTGGGATATACATATTTGATAAAATTTGTAATATTTCTATAAGAAAACGATTGCAAGCGTGGTCTTTAGGAACTTGAATCTATAATTTTAGTATTAACCTCAATAAATGTATGATATAATTCTAAAAGGTTTTGATGATATAATTTATGTTGCCTAATAAACAATGATAATTGATATTTGGTTGAGTGTCCATATAATAGATTACATTGTGCAACATTTTAATTCGTATTTAAAATATTACTGTAACGTCTATTTATTATTTTCCATCAATTTTAATCCAAATATCATTTTAAAAATCGACTAAGAGTAAGCACCAAACCATAGTGCTTTGGAGTCACAGAGGTCGTTACAATACAAATTTGTAGATTATGTGGCAAGCCGTTAATTACGGTGCTTGTAAAATCAACAAGAAACCGACAAGTGAAGGATTAGAGCGATAGACAGGGTTCAAGCTGTGCACAGAGAGAGAGATCGAGAAGGAAAAAGAGGAGACCTGACCACGTTATCGCCACCGCACTGATAATAACGAACGCCTGCATAGACAATTGCATCGGATTATCTTTTGACACTCATTAAAATGCAAATTGAGCGCGCGCGCTCTCTGTTCGACCACCCTACTGCAGACAGAGAACAAACGGGCTACTTATCTATCAGCCATTCAGCTTTGACTAGCGGAAATGATTCTGATTTCGTATTCATGAAGTAATAAACTGGCGCTTTTCTTACATACGTACATTCATTCGAGCCCAGTTAAATCAAAGCCAAACAGAGCTCTTTCAGAATCGTAAATCGCGTAGAAAACCACCTCCTTCCTTTGGCCTCTTATCGGCTGGAACTTGTTAAAATGATTAACATTATTTAGGCATGAATTATGTCGACAAGTGCCGATGATAACGGAGACCCAAGTTGGGTTAGTCTGACTCGCTCAAATTGATACCAAACCACAATAAATTGATAATGATTGGTTTAGATAAGAAGCAACAGTCTTCAGATTTATGCTATGTATTTTACACACACGTTTTTATTTTATTAGTTTACGTTTTTTATAAATAAAAAATAAGCAAACAATAAGATTCTGATCTACAAATATATTGATTAATTTCAATTTGTTTATAATAATAGGATTTTTCAGAAAAATATTGTCAACAAGATATACTATTATAATTTATAATCAATTATAATCACGTATCCAACGGTTTTCCAAAAATTTAGAGTTGTCATATCAATCATCAAGTCAATATTAAATATCATTTACTATTCACTGCCAAAAATAGATACAGAGAACAATGGGAAAGAACGTGATAATCACGCATTGGGGTGGTTTTCTTTAGGTAACGAAAGATAGCTTCAATTGTATATTTACTTTCACGTGTTGCTAATCACAACACCGATAAAAATCAATACGTTTGATTTTTATTAATTCAAAATATTTGCAAATTTAAACAAAAATTATTAGGCACAATAAAATTTATTTAGGACTAGCTTCGTTTGGACTGTGAAGGCTTATTCCATAAAAATAGGGATTTTCTTTCAAAGTTGTTGTGAGATTTATTTTAGTAAAATGATGTATAATATTTTAATTCTACCAAGCCATAAAATAAAACAATTCAATCTAAATTCCTCAGTGCTCCTGATCACTTTGTTTTTCAAATACTAAACTACTAATTGTAGTAACGACAATTTTTTATAGAAAAATCTCCTACAAATTGTAATAACACGTTCATAATCATTTTTAACCCATTTATGGTGCTTTGGTTATTCATATAGAGTGGTATAAATGACTTTGTTTGCGACCGATTAAAAAATAAAGTCATGAGTGTTATAGCCTCACTCACTCTTGCTCTGTCCCCCCTCAGAGCCGGAGAAGGGCTTATCAGGGGGAGACGTGGCGGCGGTTCTGCGATAAGTTTTTATTGCAATACATATTGGATTATGTGTAGCAACGATGTCACTCTGATGACACAGAATGTCTCCATTCATTCATCCATTTCAGAGGATCCAGCCCCAGACCCATTCTCAGAAAGAAGAGCTTCCCTTTTAACCAGCAGACTCTCATTCAGCCAGAGCCAGTCATATGATGTACGATTTGCGGTTTTGTTATTGCGAATTCGGAATTTATGGAGAAATTGTTAACAATTGTGACATTCCTATAAAAATGAGTGAATCAGTCCATGACCCAGCAATTCTCTAATATTGACGCATTATTTAGGAATACTTAATTAGGTACTACTATTTTATTGAGTAGACAAATTTTACTTTCTTCTTATTATATGTTATTTATGTACTCGTATACTAATAAATCATTGCAGAATCATTGTGGAACTTAAATTCAATTGTAAAAACTAACGAAAAAATCGTAACATAGGATGTAACATGGTGTTATATTTAGTTTTTAGTTATTTTGTTTATATATGATTATTGATAATTTAATATAAGTATAAAAAAGTTGGTCCATGAAAAAAGATTTTCTTAAATAAAAGCTATTGGAGTGTTTCTAATTAGTTTGAAAGAAAATAAAAAGAAAATGATAAATTTGTAATGTTTTTTAATCAATTATCATTAAATAAGAAAATTATTTCAGTTTGTTTTAAACAATTAAGAACTTTTTAAATAGTTATTTTAAAGAGAGATTATTAGTACTAAAAACTAGTCTCTAGTGATCACCCCTACATCCTGAAACCCCGAGGAGCAATTCCAGTATTATCTACAACAATGCTCTTCTCCAATCTCCTTTCAAACACCTTAGTCCACCTTTGTAATTAATGTTCTAAATATTACCATATTTGAAATTATATTCTTTTATTATTAAATTTGAATAAAAGTGAGGCTTGACGAACCTCAAATATACTTTGCTGCATATATCTTACTAGGAGCTCACACTCCCTGGCCAATTCCAAGACACAGTCGGCTCTTGGGAACCCTGAAATGATCTCCTACCGATCATCCAGCCAGTTTCTCTTGGGAATTCAACATCATCGCTCCAGCAACGAGGAAACTCCTGAACGACTACATGCTACATCCCAGTTTCGTAGTCGATACATATCAATCAATATTAACACTTTTTGTTTTGACTGGTTTAGATAAGCGGTATTTATAAATTTTCATATACAAAAACGAGTTTTCAACAAATTGTCGTAATCTTTCTCAATATAACATATTTACTATTTTAAATAATTTTCATATAATTAATTACCTTATTATCAAGTTAATTAATATGTATCATCAATACTACAATATTTGTTCGAATCAGATAGTTTTTCAGAGTTTGGAAAGAGTAATTGGTTGCCATTCAATAAATGGATACAGATAAAAGTTATGAAAAATACGGTCTTCTTCAGTTTCGAAGGCAAAAATTAGTCAATAAATAGACTCTATATAGAATCATTAGTTCATAGTGCTAATCACATCATAACAAATAATGATTCAATTGTTGTAGATTGGAAAATGAATATAAAATGTATAAAAACTTATAATACTCATTATTAGATTTTTGAATATTTAATACCTTAAGACTTAAGTAATAACAATTTCGGTTTGGAATAAAATTTAATATGATTCTCACTTTTCATTACATTATTATTATGTTGACCAACATAATAAACAATTTAGTATTAAAAACTTTCAGCATAAGACTTCAATAGTTTTAGTAAATTTTATCTTTCTTACCATAAAATAAATAACATTTCATAAAAATATTAGCAAACATTATTGGCAATATCAACGAAATAAAACATGTCCTTTATACATCGTAAATATTGAGCGACAAATGTTCTTTTCTATTGAGATTTTTTCCAATAAACATTTCGCAGCCAATATTACAAAAATATTGAATCGTAGTCAAATCGGAGCATGGTTTGATGAAATTTGTCAATGGTATACGAGAACGATGGTAAACCGAATTCAGGGTAAAACTATAATTAAATTGTAATTGTTTTGTAATGGGATCGATTCTCCGTGCTTCAAGTTATATGCAATATTTATTATTTTCTGTTTATTCGCTAAATTTCGTTAACCCCCATTCCCATATTAAATTAGAAGGAATAAACACAGTTTATTTAGATTAATGTTCTATTTCTCAAATTAACAACAGCATATAAAGATCAATTAGTTTTAATTGGGTTAAAAAAAACTATATCAATAAAAGATTTCTCAAATAAAAAAATTTCCCTTATTTTATGTTATATTCGCAACTAAATGTATAACTTACAAATCCATGGATATAACAATAAAAACATAGAATGAAATTAGCACGATTACGATTTATTATTTTTCAGTTTTGCTGTTATTTGCAAAAGTTTTGCAAAAGAATATAAACTTGTGTTTTTTTTTTAATTTGATTTAATTTAACGAAAATATTTAATAATAATTAGTAATTTATAAAAGTTTGAAATTTCAAAATAATATGCAAATAGTAACAAATATTTACACTGAATCCCAATCTTTAAATTGTAAAATTACATCGCAAAATAACATTGCCCTTTAAATTCTCCAAGAAACTGATCCGAAAATTCAATTTCTTTCCATGTTTCCGTAATAAATTAAAAAAGGATGGCCGAATATTTTGCAATTCTGCATTTTTACCGTATACTCGTATCGGTGAGTAGTCTAAATTGGATTGGAATCACTGATAGAAGAAGTCGGTGTGGAAATTCATGAATTCGCACAATAAAGCGAAATCAAAGGCGATTGATATTTGAACTGAAAACAGTCATTTATCGAGACGGAGAAACTCACACAAATTGCCAATAATATTTTTCACACGGCTTTACGTTCGATCTCTTTTCAATTCCTTGGGATGATTACGGGGGCTCTGTTTTGGGATTTAGGAAAAACGTTGTTAAGTGGCGGGATTAAAATAGATTCCAATTCATATTAATTTTAAATAAATATTTACACTAAAACAGAACTCTTAATTTCTTGGATTCTCATTTCGATTTGTATGTTTTTTTGCTGTTCTGATCACGTTCCCTCTAACTAAGCAGGCGTCGTCGTCGGTAGCGAGCAGATTTGTTTGTGGATCTCTCGATCGCGATCGGACTTTGGATTCGCGGTCAAACGATCGCCTTAATTAACTGGAAAATGAGCGTATTTTTGGAGTGGAAAATAAATAGAGGGAATTCCTTTGAACAGTAACTACTTTTTGGTGACACCTAATTTAATTGATCGCGCAAATGATTGAATGGATTTTAAAATCGACACAAACTCACTTCTTTTTGCAAGCACTCAGCACCGCCAATTTTTGCACTCACAAAATTTTTCAAATTGCATTCACAGACAAATATAAACACAGTAGCCGGGATATTATTAATTGGTGTCACATTTTGTTTTGTTTGAACTCTTTCAAAAATACATCACCACTTTTTTCAACTTTTTGCACCAAAAATCCGCCAGATTCGTGCGTTTCATTTGTTATTGTAATCTGGACCGGATAAACTCACATCTGGATCTCACACTAAATAACTTATTCTCTTTTATTCTTCAAGCTCCAGTTTGATGTTTTGTTTTATTTCATTTAAGCGAATTTACACAAATATAACACAATCATTTTATTAATTTATAAATATGTATTATTCTGGCCCCAATTAATGGCCTATTTTCGACATCGCCAATTAATTAACACAAACACACATCACATTACGCTAATTGTAGAGGATAAACTGTGCACTTTTTGTTTATTTTAATTTAACACTTTATGTTTTCTTTAAACACACATCACCGACGACTACTACGATTATTATTTTGTAGAGTAGAGAACGAAAGCACGACTGTTCTATTCAAAAGTTCGCAATCGAATGAAAAGCAGCGTGCTCAAATTGAACTGGGTGGTCTGGAATAGTGTTCGTCACTCCCACACAGTTCCTATTTCTGAAAACACAAAGCATGCAATGGTGTTCTTCTACTTAAATTTAGAAATAAAACTTAATTTTAACTTTATTAGAGTTTTGCATTACATATTTTATTGTCCGACTTTTATATTCATGTTTCAGTATTTTACAACACGATATGTTAATGATCATAACATTATGTGATTAAATTATAATAGTTAATATAAATTGAAATGTTGAACAAATATTCTGAAATAATAGTTATCTCATTTATATTATCTCTATACACTTAAGGTACAATTCACAATATCCTTGTTTGGCCCTTATTTTAATAGTTATTCATACAAGAAGCCGATTAGATGAGATATTAGCCATCCGTGTTTAATAATGCTTATTGATTGTGATTTACTGAAAACTTTTTGCAGTTTTGAACAAATTACCTTAAATAATTTTAAAAAATTGATGTTTTATATATTCGAAAACTTTACTTCTCTATCTCACACAATCATATTACTCTTGTTTTATTTCTACATTTACAGGTAGGATAAAGTTGATTGTCATTTTTTTTTAATAATTTGACGATTAAATTTAATCTTGTGCATGTAATAACAACAATTTTATGCGACGAATCGGATAAAGCATTAACTAACAAGGAATATGTAAAAATGTATTAAGAAACCCCCTTATTGTTTTTAAAAACCTAATTTTAATGTAAAAGCTAAATTTTGAACTTAATTTGTTATATGGTTAAAATTGTATTGATGTACATAATCTTTTGATTTTTTTAAGTAAATAAATAAAAAATATTTCTTAAAATATTTTTTAAAATATTTATCGTTCTATTAAAGTAAATTAAAATCTTTTTATTTAAAACTTTCATATTTTAGGAAACACTTAGCCATCCTATAATTAAATTGTTTTATGTGCTCTACAAGGGTGTAAAATAAGCCGTTTGTAACCAGGAAATGAGTGTGAAACAAGAGCCACCAGAGTTTTTCAGCGGATTTTACTCCCGAGCACGACATATAGTATTTTCATTGTAAATATTTTTGCCTTTACAACGATCTCTATACGAACCGTTTTCGGGTTTTATTTTACCGTTATAACGGCCTGGATTAAAAATTGTACAATTTCTTCTTCAAAATGCCGCCGAAACTTCGACTATGAAAGAAATTTATTCGTAGGTCTTTTTACTAATGAAATAAAATATCAAAATTTTCACTTGTGCAAAAAAGTATAAAGTACAATATTTACTCGAACTAATAAAAACATCAAATATTTGAAACATAGTTTTTAAATCAATTAATATCGAAATCAGAACCTAACTTTAGAGCCACCCTTTGCATAGTAATCTAGAAATAGTAATATTATTATTACTTTCGCTGGTTGTATATCAGACACAATTCATTGATGGGAATGTTGTTGTTTGAGCATTCCTGATGACAACAACTTAAGATTTATGGGCTAGGAATTGATGAAGCGGTGCTGTGCTCCTCTGTTGAGACTGGGAGGATAAACTGGCAGCTATCTGTCTGAATGGACAGATGGATTTGACGGTGTGGCGATTTAATGGTTACTTCCACTTTGTCGGTCCAGCGGTCGGAATAGCTGATAGTTTCACAACGGGGATGGAAAGCGGATTAAATCGGAAAATTTTAATCTCTGCCGAAAAAATGGGACTGTTTATTTAGAACAAAAACACGGTTAAAGATGTGAGATCTAACAAGAACGGCGAGGGAATTCCAATTCTTATGAATTAGAAATTAATTTGAATTCTTAGGAAAAGTTATAAAACAGTTAATTAAAACCGAATCTTTGGACAACAGTCATTCGGTCTGACGCCCAAAAACAGTCATCAGAAAACCGAATCATCACGACGATAAGAATTTGATTCCACAAAAATTGGATGAGGCAAAGATTTTGATAAGGACGGTTTGAGTCATGGAATTTCAATATTCTCCCACCACACTTTTAAAGCACCTCGTTATCAGGTCAATATTTTCCTGTTATCTGATCGGAAACCAACACTTGAATCAATAATCGCACTGTTTGCTTCAAAATAAACCGTTTGATCCCCAAGTGAAATGGACAAGACTGACTTGAGTCTAGTTCTTTTTGGTCTTAACCATTCCTTGCGTCTCTCAGACTCCCTGCCAGATGGCATTTTCGGCTTTTTGATTCACTTTCTCCCGACTCGACCATAAATTATACGACTGCTGCCTGATAAAAGTGAATCTTAAAATTAAATATTGTGGCCGACAGCCAACCAGACTCCTCTCCTCTCGACTCCTTCCTTCTCTCCTCAATATTTCTGCCGTCGAGAACTCCATTAGATTCCCTTCCGTCATTTATAAATTAAATTCAGAGTGTTTTATGGCCAATTAATTTATTTATGCAGCGATGCCTGAATGTGTGCTCTGTTTTGGTCGACTAGACTCACCAGCTAACCTATAAATAGCAATTGGCCACGTTCAGCAGCATCATGTCATAAAGTGCATCAGGCATCAACCGATTATTTACTGCTGATGATCGCAAGAGACTTTAATATTCAAAAGCCACAGAATGAAGTGGAAGGTGAAAAAACTATGTCTTAATTTCTAGATATTTTTATAATTTTAAAGATAAATAATAGCTAAGACAAGTTTTAATGAATCTATGGACTTAAAAGAAATATGTATTAAGGTTAAATTTTAAAAAAAACTATAAGAACTTAAATGCAATTGTATTGCGTTTAAAGAAGTATCCTTTTTTAGCTAGGAAGAATCGAAATACTGAGAAAACTCGGAAAAACCAACACTAATTAACAATAAGGTTGTATGGATTTGTGGTGGTATTAGTAGTGAAATGTCTTCAGCTGGATAGCATTCATTGTTCGGATTTTGTATGCAAGAAAATAAGCTTTAATATTGTAACAAAAGACTTTTAAAGTGATTAAATACGTCTAATAACTACTTCAGACATAATTTTTTGGTCTAATAAGTTGAATATCACTTATTTTGTGCCGAAATGCGAAAAAAATACAAAAATTCTCTCACCCAATTCAGTCAAAAAGTATTAAAATTTTAAGAAAATATTGTTACAAGATAGAATCTAGATAATAACATGCATCTGTCTAGCATGTTATTATCTAGATTCAACAATATTTTCTTAAAATTTTAATACTTTTTGACTGAATTGGGTGAGAGAATTTTTGTATTTTTTTCGCATTTCGGCACAAAATAAGTGATATTCAACTTATTAGACCAAAAAATTATGTCTGAAGTAGTTATTAGACGTATTTAATCACTTTAAAAGTCTTTTGTTACAATATTAAAGCTTATTTTCTTGCATACAAAATCCGAACAATGAATGCTATCCAGCTGAAGACATTTCACTACTAATACCNTCGCATTTCGGTCTTGGTTTTAACAATAAAATACACCAACCAGATTGATACATGTATTTTTCTTCCGGCTGATGATGTCACGTAAAATCCGGACAACTTATAGAAGGTTGAGCGGCTTTGGGAAAAACCAAAAAAAAAAATAACGGAAAATTATAAAATTAAAAATAATTTTAAAAATTAAAAAAAAAAACTAGGCCAAATGTCATCAAATTAGTAAAAAATACCATTTTTAATGGGTTGTGTGGATTGGTTTGAGGAAATCGTTAAAAGATGTCCAAGATTCTTAAAACTACTCAAATTTAATATACAGTCGAGTCTCGATGATATCAATTTAGGTTAATCCGAAACACTCTATAATTCAAATTTATCACGAGTTCCATACAAAATCTCTTGATATTTCGAACTAAATCAATACATTTTTGTCCTCTCGGTAATTTGAACAAAAAACTGTATTGCTATTTAATAAAACTAAGCGGTAATTCGAACTCATCGGTGTCCACTCGACAATTCAAAGTTGCAGATTTCAGGTGCCTATTCTCTTTAAAATGTTACCGAGTAGTCTGAGCAGCAGCAATGGAACCATTGGATAATTCAAACTCTCGATAATTTGTAATATAATAAGACTCCCTAGAGTTTCAAATTATCGCGGGTAGACTGTATTTGATTTTTGAACAAGCTGTGAAACGATAAAACAGGATATCAATAGAGTATATTTTTCTTTCGTATAGTAATATTCTCCAGTCATCTTCATTTATAGAATTTTGGAACATGAAAAATGTAATGTTCATTAATGTTGTTTGATGAAGATTACTTCAAAATAATGAATGAATTCTAAATTTTAAATCGATAGTTGTAAAAAGGGATTCAAGCATAGTACATGCATTTAATTAATAAATATTATTATAATAACTGTTTATCCACAACTAACCCTAACCTATTTCCTTACACCATCACACACTTGTCGGTTTTGGTAAAAAACGCGATCATAAGTCCTAAAATCAACTTCGCCCAGAGAAAAATGTAATGATTGATTATTAAACCCCAATAACTTCTGCTTCTAAATATGTATTCAAAATTATCTTAAACTATTCTGTTATGTATTAAATAAACCCTTGAAAGTCTTATTTTAATTTTTTTTATTCTGCTATGAAAAAAAGTGGTGTTTTATTGAGGATAATTTTCATTGAATTTAATCAACTAAAAATTTCAAAAAAATATAATTAATTCCTTGATGTCTGCTTTAACTATTTTTTATGATAAAATAGTAAATTTGGATTATTTTTTTAGGTAAAAAATGTTTGAAAAATTTTAGGAAAAAACATGGCTGCCAAAAGTTCACAGAAGTTTTTAGTGCTGTACTACATCGTACTTCATCGCGAAACTTGCTTTTTGATACCATCAAAATTGCTTACTGCGATTTTATAAAAAAAAAATTATATTTTTAAACCAAATCGGTGGGAATTTTTTTTCTTCAATTGATTTTATTTATTTTTACAAAAAATGATATATTTGAACATATAAGTATGGAAAGAAATATTTAACAGAGAAAATGAATGGAATATGTGAAGTAAAAAACATTTTGTACTTGTAATAAACGAAACCCAAACTGAATCACAAATTTAAGATAATTAAGTAATTAATTTTGATCACTTTTTCGACGAAAACTGACGAGTGTGCATCATTCATTGATTTGATTTATACTAACTGTCCAAATAACATTGAACCTCTCCTGAATAGTTGCTGGGCCTATACTTCCATGGTGTGAAGGAAAGGAGAGCTAGGACGACATACGAGGAGGGGTGTATGTATATGTTATCGTTTACCGTTACAATGACCTTATTCATATATTTATATATAAATAAGGGCTATAATCTCTGAGCGGATTCTGGGCCCAATCTAACAAATACCAAATTAATATAATATAATAATAATAAAGTATTGACTATAAGTGAACTCCTCAATTAATGAAAGGAAAATTTACTAATTGTCAATTTATTTCATATTTATTCTTTTACAGAAAGAAGAAATTGATAAGAATAGATATAAAAGTATGATGATAAAATATCGTTATAAATATAGCTCTGGTGACACAGCTAAAATTACTATTACGTCAAGTATCGATGATAAAAGTAATAAAATATTTCCAAAAACTGCTAAAAAACTGAAAGATTTATTGAACAGATACCAGTATGAACGTCACAGACAGATCTTAAACTAATTAAAAAAATGATTGGAAATTGTGAAATAATAGTACAAATAACCACTAAATGTAAAATTATAATTGTTGACTTTATTAATTAGAATATTGTTATAAATGTTAATAATAATTTTAAAAAATTAAAAGAAATCACAACATAATTTTTATATGTTTTTTTAATATTTTCTAGTGCTTTTTTACTTTTAAAATTCCCTTATTATCATAAAAATATATAGAAAATAGGATCGTATTCAAGTAGTTGCTATAATCAACATTTTTAATTGAATAATTAAAATTTGTAGTTTTATTATTGAATCAAAATTAATTCTTTGTTTGTGACCGAAATTGGTAATGAAATTATACTTTTGCTAAAGGATAATTGTAAGAGACTTAATAACTGATCTTCATCTCAAATTTCCTATAACATGGGTGCAATACAACATGTTTCGTACTGGTTTTTGTTTTATAACTGAGGATGATAATATATATCAGTATCAGTATAGGCTTATGGGCCGGTGCGGCCCTTTGCCTGTGTGATTTGTATGATAATATATAGTTGTATAATAATACCACCCACAATAAGTTTAAATATAAAAATAAAAAATCTAAGGTTTGATTTTAGGAATATATTATAATATTTTAGGGTTGTCATTAATAAAATCATTATTAATTATATTTCTTACTCAAATCAGTTCAAAGAGTAAGTTCTGGAAAGAAGTAATAAATCATCAAATATATCTAAGAAAGAAGTTATAAGCAATTACATAAATTGAAAAAAAGTTGCAAAAATGGGGTT
Source organism: Clogmia albipunctata (assembly GCA_001014945.1). Lineage (NCBI taxonomy): Eukaryota > Metazoa > Arthropoda > Insecta > Diptera > Psychodidae > Clogmia > Clogmia albipunctata. The sequence goes on from JXOV01006284.1 coordinate 18,182, forward strand.
TTAAAGCTTCAATAAACTAAAAGTAAAACAATAGGAGTCTTAATCAGAGAACGACCCTTTTCTCAAAAACTACTAAAACTAAAACCTCCGATGGCTGTGTGTAGCGCCCTTTCAAAAAAGGGAAGCCGAAATTTAAATCCTACTCTTTTGATCGTTTTCTCTTCTCTGTACGCTCTTTGATTATAAGTTGTATGTGCGCAAAGTCTTAATTATAGTAACGAGTTATTGTTCTAAAAAATAATAAAGTTTTTATAAGCTATAATAAACTTAGGACCTTTTTATGACCCAGACACGGTAGGAAATGAAGTCACCTGTATTCATACAAAAACGAATTGCAATTCGAACAATCCAATCAAAGATATTTATTAAAATATCAATTGCAAATAGTACAGAAATTCAAAGATATTTTCGATTTGCTTTCATTTGTTCAATATACATAAAGTTTTGTATAAAATACGGTCGATTAAACACACGTGCCATATTTAAGGCCCTAGTGTTTAATAATGGCGCACATATTCACCTTGTTGTATAAATAACTACAATACATTCATGGTTTATTTTTATTTCTAAAGAGCACTATAATACTAGACATCATAATTTCTTAGTGGGAGTGTTTACAAAGGGACATAATTAATTTATTGTTCCACACTGAAATACATAAAATTAATTGATGTCTTTTTAAATGGTTTTTATTCCCCTAACTGAAGAACAGCAGGTTTTTTATCATGTTATTAATGGCAAGAAATGCAACCATGCAAAAGCGTTGTAAACTTTTAACTATGCCAACGTAATAAAGTTATTAATAAAATGTGATTTGGTTTACTGTACCAACTTACAGAGAATCATAATTCTGTGTTTAATTGGAACACGAGGAAACCATTAAAATAATTATTATTAAAAGTGATATGTAACGAGGAAAAAGGAGCAAAAAATCAAACATGAATTAAATTATAATTTCATTGGAAAATTAAAGATATAAAACCACTTTTAAGCATGTGCAATTTACTAAATTGATTTAAATTCTAAAGAGCAAACTGATCCATATTTCACCAAAAAATATTCGCCAAGTTTTTGTTCGCTCCGAAAATTGCAGAGATTGTCCATTACGATAATTTTAATTTGATTTACTGATTCTAACAAGAGAGAGCTAAACAAAAATTGCAAACATTTATCAACTCAACAGCTTTAGGATTATGTATATTAAACACTTTTATTTAAATAAATAACGATAAATAAACAGAAAACGGGTGTCTGGATCGAGTCTCCCACTAAAAGTTCCGTCATTTCAAAATCCCATATCTGTTTCTTGTTCAAACAATAGACAAATCAAGGACGAGATTGAGACAAGTTCATCAAGAGTTTATTTATATTAAAGTGAGACATAATAAGAGGATTTTTTAAACAAGTTTTTGTCTATAAAATAGTAGAAATAATTAAACAAGTTAATGTAAAGTCCCCTTTATAGTAATATAAATAATTCAAAATAAGTCAGATTATTTATTTACTGGTTATTAATAATTTACAACTAATGTTTTACAAGAATCAAAGTAACACATAATGATCTTCTTGATCTTAGGAACGTTGATAAGTATGAAATCAAATGTATTTTGTACAAGTAAATAATTCATACACTTGATTTCGTATAAAGTAGAATCCAGTTATATGATATTAGCAATTAAGGAAAGTGAAAAACACTAAACGGAAGTCATACAAAACATATTGAAGAATATAAGCGAAATATAACTATAAGTCACTATAAGCAGAGTCATATTTAACGGATTATGCTGTACATGACATTTAACTGTCTGTGAAACACCACACCAGTCATGGTGTTAAAAATCTTTTAAAACCAGGTTCTACTGTTAAAATCTGTTTTGTCATTAATTATCAATTTGTTGTTTTAATTGATTTATAGTATTTTTGTTGTACAGATATTTGTGAATATTTACCACGTTTTTTCTTGTAATATTGTGAACTGCCGAAAAACTGTTGAATTATGTTAATCCACTAAATGTATGTATTTATTATATTCGTAATGTAATTTATTTATTTTAATGTAATGTAAATCTTTCAGTTTTTGTAGTCTAAGTCTAAGAAAAAAGAATAAACTTATGAAGGAAGAACAGATAAGACGTGTCTTTCTCTTGGAGAGTTCTTTTTCTTGGCCATTCTCACAAAGGTGGACATTTTTCAACACATGGTAAAAAATGATGGCGATTTCTTGATCTTCATGATCAATTACTATAGCTAGACTTCTTAAAATTCGTTAACAATTTCCTTCTAATCGGTCATACTAAATGGATAGTCATCCGTTTTTTTTGTAATGACTTTTATATATAACCCAAACTTCGCTTTGTTATTCGTCATAATATAAGGTTTCTTTTAACTAAGTAAATTTTATATTTTCATGTAAACATTTATGTAATTTTATTCTAAATTTTTTAGAATTATTTATAAACAAATTCAACTTTTTATATTATTAGCTTAAAAAAATGTAACACTTTTATTGACGAATTCAATCCACCCCCCATTACTTTTTACTTGTTAACTTTCGTAAAAAACCTACGAATTTTTAAGGGTTAGTTCTTCCCAGAGAATTGAGAGAATAAAGAGAGACTTTACGTAAAAGAGAATAAAAGTCAGAGAGGGAAAACATATATATTATAGATTTTTTATATATATTATTTATATACGATCAGCCGAGACACACTGGAAATTTGTGATATTTTGAGATGTAGTGGCTATACAGGGGCAAATATATCCGGAATTCGAATTACAGTAGAAATCTTACTTATTCGTAATGCACCATTAACGTAAATTAATCATTGGAAGAACTTATGTCGTATATATGGTAAAATGACCCTTTACTAGTACTTTATAACAAAACCTGATCATCGTAAATGATCTACCTTTTTGTTATTTTACCAAGAGTCGTATACAAAAAAATTATTGAAAACTATTAACCGATCTTACAGTAAAAACGATAAATGGAATAGGATCACATAGATTCTAACCAATAAATGATACAATCAATTGATATTTAGGAGTTTTTAAAATATCGAGATGAAATATTCTCAAAATTGTTTAATGGTATTTTTTCATTATTTAAAAAGTATAAATTATTTTGCTAGTGAAAAAGTGAAACTCTAATCAATATCAATTTTTTATGCATTTTTGTTCCGTAAAATTGAGACTTAAATTCGTTTTTATAGTACAAGTGCTTTAAAGAATTCTTTAAAACACTAGTGCTTTTACTTTATTATTGAAATCTGACCTCCGTCATTAAAATTCCTACAAGTTTATATGGAAGTCAGTTTCGTTGTGTATGGTTTAACTGTGGATTATTTCACAGCAACGAATTATTTCAATTTAAATATTTATAATAATTTGATTGAAAGATCAAGGTGATATTTCCTATGTGCAAGTAAGAGAAACAAGATATAGTCCATATATATGTCCATCTTACCGTGAAATTAGAAAAAGAAACAAAAAAAATGTGAGGAAGATAATTGAGATTATAATTTGATTTTAAGAAAAGAAATGCTTTTTTTTAGTTTTTGTGTTAATATATTTAAAAATGCATACAATTATGCAGCACTCGCTACGCTCGTACGTTTAAAATACCCTATTATTTAATAATGCCTTATCCTATCTACCTAGTGGTATAAATAACTATTATACCACTGCTAGAAAAACCTCTCTGACAGAACAAACCATATCTATTTTATGAAACAAAAACAGTACAAAAAATATTAATACAACAAGTTTCTCAGTCAAGTTTTAAATGATAGTCCTCATATCTAGACTTTTCAATAAATTCTTAAAAGTAAAAAAATCGTTGCACATAATTCAAATTCATAGGACTTTTTATTAAACAAACAGTTTGTATGACCTATAAATTCCCACATCAAATCGATTGACACAATGATTATCGATTTACATATGTCACAGTAACATATTTTCTACCTGGTATTTCGCTGTTGATAATATTTACCTACCTAAAATTGGCGTGCGAATAACAAACATAATATCGAATTCAGTTTGGTGCTTTTTAAATATGGAACTGATAACGATGGCAGTATTTTTAAAAGTTTGTTACCATATTTTTTGCGCGCTATAAAATTAATAACATTGATGATGACACATATGATTCCTAGAAATGTGTTAGTGATAATTTGTTTTGAAGTTAGGGTTGGTATGTTGGACGTTTTAACACTATTTTTTTCATTCAGTAAATAATTTTATTTCTAATAACATTGAAAATTATTCTAACAACAAATAAATATTCCTAAATAACAAAAACGTTTCAAGGTGATAAAATAATAAAAAAAATAATTAATAGAATTAAATAAATAATAATTAGTTTCATATTTTAAATTTATTTTATATTTCAAAATTCAATTATAATTTTAAAAAACATTAGATATTATAATTATATTATAAAAAAAAACTTTTAAAAAATATTCTTATAACAAAGAAAATCAATTCAGCAAACTGATTGAGTTCATTTCAAAAATTCATAATATAATACATATGATAATTCAAAACTCAAGGGACTCTTAAAATATTTCAAATTATCGAGAATTCGAATGTTTTAATTGCTACTGATCAGACTTTTATACCAGAAAAGGTTTCTGAAATGCTGCAACAACAAATCTACAACTTCGAATTGTCGAGTGTCGGACCCCAATGAGTACGAATTACCGTGTGGTTTTATTAAATAACACTAATTTCTTTCGTTCGAATTACCGAGAGCATGAAAATGTATTGATTTAGTTCGAAATATCAAGATATTTTGTATTTTGTAGCGAACTCCCGATAATTTTGAATTATTAAGAGGTTCAAATTATCACAGGCTTGGATTATCGAGAATCAACTGTAAATCAATTTTATTTTTTAAATTGTATATTTTTTACAATAATTATAAATATAATATATATAAATATAAATGTTAATAATAAGTGAAAATATAATATAAAAGTTAAATAATTATTTATAAAGCAATATCCATATGTGATACATTATTAAACGCTAAAGTATTTTTTAAAAAAACGAGCATAATAATTGTTAAAAAAATAGATCAAATTAAAAATAAAAATAAATGAACGATCGTACCAACATTGTGATCATACTGAAATACGTTCAATTCCATTCATTTTGTTTCATTCATAAAGGTCATTCCAAAGCGTGTAGATCGTGTAGTGATCGCAGCGTTTTTTTTTATTGTGCGGTTACCTTTTGATAACGTCAGTCGTGTCGTGATTTTTGGTTATCACTGAGGTGATCACCTTTGAATCTCAATCTCAGTGCGAATTTGTTTTAAGATGAATTTTTGGATTCGATCTTTAATGTTGGGTGTTTGTTATTTTCTGGTGTTAAAAGTCGTGTCATTCATCTATAATCAGTATTTAGAATAGAGAGTTGTTAGAAAAAAACTGTTTGTGTTCTAATTTAAAGAAATAAATCCAAAAATATAATATTCTGTGATAATTTAATACGGTTTACAGTTCCTCTCGATCAGTTCAAAGTGTTTAATAGTAATTTATTTGTTATTGCCTAGTGTTAGTGTTTTGTTAATTATTAAGTGACATCATTAATTTCTGTGAAATATTGGGTATTTACACGTGAACATATCACCTGTTTAAAGGTGAGTGTGCAATTTATTTAAATTTCCGCTTGGCTTAGAGTCTTGTTGTTATTGTTGTGCTCGCCAAAGGTGGAATTATTTTCTTTTTTGTGTCCGTTTTGGATTAGTCACTCGAATTACTCACTGGAATGCGAGCTATTAGCTGCAGTCATGTCTGTCGTATCTCCATTACGTACAACTTTATTGGTCCATTCTGCATTTCTGCCGATATACGAGTAGTTAATTGTAATTTGTATTTATAGGAAATGCATTTCTCACATTTTCTGCCAACTTCCATCTCAAATGCCTTTTTATTGGTGTTTGTTCAAGTTTTGGTCGTTCCGTTCCCTGGAATCACATGTGGTCTTTTGAATTTCTCCCGACTGAGATCATACACCATGGCCAAATTGATTTTCCATGTTTGGGAGGGAATTTGCAAGCTAAACCGACAATTGTTAAGCACTTTTAAGAACGTTCAACAGTCGTTCGGCGAAGATTTTTGCAGTTCCACATGGAAATATTAGGAAATTGGTGTAATAATAGTTATTTGTGATACAAAGGTGTACAATAAACTATGATTTAATAAGAAAATAGTTATAAAAGATCGTCTCCAAATTAAAACACGGATTTTACTTCCAAACAAAACAATTCTTCTTTAAAATATATTTAAAAAATTAACTGGGTCAAGAAAAGTGTCACTTTTGTAACAGAAATTCCACACAATCTTGTCATTAAGCCATTTTTTTCGAAGATTATTTTATTTTCCACACTAGTATAATAATAGTAATTTTTCAATTATTTAAATTTGAAATTTCGTATCGAAAGGTTAGCTTTTCGACATCCATTTGAGTTTAACAATTTTCAATAGTGCGAAAATTTAGATATTTTATTTAACTAGTGAAACAAAGAAAGTCTTAAATTTACGAATGTTTGAAAGCCGTGTTTTCCTCAAAATGGCCCTGAAATTTTGAGGAAAACTGTACAAATTTTAACCCAGTTATGACTGTCAAATAATCGTTATAACGGCTAAACTTTTTAACTAGTATTACATGAACCCTGTTCGGGTGTGCAAGCCGTGTTTTAAGGATGAAAAATTCGCATGACGGCTCGTATTTTACACTCCTTTCCTCGTTAAAAACAGCTCATTTTACACTCTTGTAACACAAATAACTATTTAGTAAATTAAATCAAATTGTTTAATAAGACACTATAAATATAAAGATTCTGATATTGTCTTTTATTATTGTTGGGTTTAGAATATGAAATTGCTTTAAAACGCTATAAAATTTATAAGATTTCAAAAATACTAGTTATTTATCTTTAGATTTTTATAAGAATATCCAGAACAAGAAATGTCTATTCTAATTTGGTAATAGATATGTATAACTATATCTAGATCTAATGTAATGTTTATATGAAAGATCATATTGACCGTCCAGAGGAACAACGACGCAAGTGCCAATATGTCAATTTTATAGGAGAGATAAAAAAACGATTTGTAGTTGTATTAAACAAGAAATTGAAAACTTAAGTGACATAGAGTAATGACATTTTAAATTATTTAGAATATATACTTTCATTTATCAAAAGAAAGGCCTTATAACCCTAATTTCAGTCCTAAATTTAATCCATAAAATTCATCTACTCTGTTTACTCATTTGTATACAATTTGGATGAAAAAATCAGGATCTTCGATATTAAAATCCGAACCTTCCAATTTTTAAAAGTTTAAATATACTCAGTGAAAGAATAATGAATTTAAGCTAACAATTTACTATCATATTATTTATGTATTTTACTTTTTTCAATTTTTTTCTTCTTCTTCATTACATTCAATAATTACTTAATAGCTAAAGATAGTTAATTAATTTATTACTTATCGAGGAATGACATCAACTACGTAAACTCTATTTATTATTCTAATTTATATTCAAAATTGAAATGATCACGAATTAAAAAGAAGAACTCCAATGTATGATTCATAGGTTTTTTTCAATTTTTTTCCAAGATTAAAATATGTGTTAAATTTAAGAAATCAATTGATGAATAAAAACATAATAGTAAAGTAGATGTAGTTTAAAATGTAATAAATTTATTTTACAACTAATGCAAACCAACAAACAAATATGAATATTTCAATTGTGTATTTACTTTTTTAAGTACAAATATTCACTTTTTAATTTATATTATTAAATCACCTACATGACTCAATTAAAAACCCCAGAAAATTAATTAAAAATATATAAAATTCTATAGAATTTCGAACCCTAAACCATGAATCTGATTTCCAATCAATCTTTTAAAAATAAATGAATTTGTCAAACCGGAAAACTGCTGGGTGTATAAAAAAGAGGAGAGACTGTGAAGAGATGACTCAATTCGGTGGACCGCATTCAATTCCAGTTCACCCATATCGAGGAGGAGACCAGAGCACAGAAACCAATTTAGACGAAACCGAACCGAAACCAACTGAAAATGAAGGCAGGGGAGTAAAAACTGCTGTTGACCTCTTCTAATTAAAGTTAATTGAAATTAATTGGCATTTGAGTGATGAACGATATCTTATTGAGGATGCCCATCACCCAAGAGCCTCTCCTCCGCCTCTAAAACAAGTAACAACCGCTTGTAACTTTATTATTATTGGTGCGGCTATTATTCAAATGTGTTATTAAACTGCAAAATATGTGAGTCTCGCATTGCCAGGAATAACACTTGTCCAGTAAAGTCGTGAACAACTCTTTCTGCCCCTTTGCTTTTCTTAAATGTGAATAATTTACCATTTGTTTCAACGTTCTCCATATTTTTTCTGTGAAAATAAAAAAAAAATACAAATGTGTGTTCCATAGCCTTCTGCAGAAAAATGTGTGAAATCGTTTAGTGGTGAAATATTATCCCAAAGGATCAAATTACAATTGCAAACTTTGACGTGTGTTTTCTCAAGTTCCTCATCTGAAAATAAAGAAGAAAAATAACGAAAGAAATGCATCAAAATGCAGTGGTCAATATCGCGACACTTATCCAAAAGGTATTATTCCGTTCCGGCTTTAATAACAATTGACACTGCTCCAATTGTGATATCAAAACCACTTATTGTCCCACTTAACCAGGTGTTGTATTCCAGTTCTATATCTAATATATTATATGGAAAGTTTTAAATGTTGGTTTTGTTGCGAATAATTTGATGTTTGTTTTAAATTTTCGCTATTTTAAGAACTACCTAGTTTTATCTGTAAAGTGCCTGGAAATTGTCTAATTTTATAAATTTATATTTTAGTAATTACAAAACGTATTTTTTAAAATATTTTTTGCACTTCCGTATCGAAACATACGATTTTCAATATCCATTTGATTTTCCTAACTTTATGGCACTCAGTGAAAATTTTGAATTTTTATTTCACTCGTTAAAAAACAGTTGACTTCACACCCTTGTAGCACAAATAACTGTTATGTATACAAATTGTTATGGATTATTTAATTAATATATTTAAAAATAAGTTGATAAATATGGCTGCTTTAAATACTACCATCTTTCAAAATCATGAGAGTAGCGAGTGTTTTATAGAGTATTTTTAAACCAGTTTATTACAAGGTGTTAAGCTACAAGAGTATAAAACCTTCCGAATTTAACAATGAAATATAAGAGAAAATAATAATTTTTATGCGTAGTTACATAAAATATTATGGCATTCAAAGTCGGTTTTATAGTATTTATTATTAAAGTTTGACCTCCTTAAAAATTTATCATAGAATAGAGTAAATTTATATGAAAGTTATTTTTATATTGGAGTTTGTACTGTAACAGGCCTTCTTTAAAGCAAGGATCCTAGTGTTTAATAATGTTTTACCTTATCGAACTTGTTGTATAAATAACTATAATATTATTAGGCCGATAAGAAATTAATAAGAAAATTATTTATTATGTAACCAAAATTGCAGCAAAAAATAAAGAATGTATTATAATTTGAGTTTAATTAAAAGAATCCCTAATTAATTTCCATTTCAAATTAAAAAGGTCATGAACCAATTATCAGTTATTAGATTTACCTATTGAATAAGACTTTTTTGTGGTCGTCGATTAATTGGACTTAATTAAGATTCATGCTTTAATTTTATTATAACCATTAATTGGATATTTGTAATAGTTTTTGTTATAAAGAAACTGTTTAAAAATTAATAATCAAAAATAGTTTTGTATTAAATATTAATTAACAAGGAATCTTAATAAATGTATTCGATTTTAAGAATGAACTTATAATGACTTTTATACAAATCTATTAAAAAACCTTTACATTTTAGTAGTCAATGCTAATTATGCAGTATTCAAATCACAATTCGTGTAAATACACAAAATTAGTACTTTGTAAAATTATAATTTTTTATCTTAGTAGCCCGGATCCAAAATATATTTTAACATTTTTCTTGCCAATACAATAAAGTAGGCCATGATTTATTAATCAAATTAAATTTTCCCCAATAAATGACCAAATGAAAAAATTTTCTTTAAAGTTGATTGAGGTGTCCAATTGGAGTTTAAAAGATCGGTGCTATTAAAACTGATTATATTATGGTCCAATTTTCCCACACGTTGTTGAAATAACTATTTAGAGATATTATCGATTAGAAATTCTGATCCAACTAAGACTCTTTTCATAATCAAAATTTAATTATTCTTTAAGCAATCAATGACTCGCAAAATCGGCATTGGTTTAAATTAAATAAATATATTTAAATAAGTCTTACTATGAATTGGAACACAGTATAATTCAATGGAATTTAATATTTATTTTCCAAATGGAAAATTACTCTAGTAAATTCGCGAATTAAAACTCTATCAAATAGATTTTAAAACTCTGAGCTCCAAATTCAACAAGTCAATAGAAAAATTACAATTAGCTCATTAAACTACCGATCATTCTAATTTACGCTTTTATGACCCATTGTGCGAATAATTGTCAATAATTTAATAAATTTGTACTACAAGAAAAGTGATGATAAAAGAACGTGTGTCAATTTGCATACGTCTATTTATTTGATGACGCCGACCAAACCATTTTCCCATTGATTTGTTGCTTTGCTGTCCTTATCATTCCTTCTCTAATTCAATAAACATGTATTCTGGAGTGCTCAAACAGTATTCGCTCTGTGTAAATATGGATCGTTTTATTTGTTCACCTCCATTCCCTTATCTAAAATCAATTTATTAAAATGGTGTTAACTGGAAATCCTAAACACATAATTATTTAGACTTATTATCTCAATCAGGGCCCAGACTGTGAAAAACCACTGCCCTAATAATTCAGAAACGAGACGAATAGGCCACAATTATAAATTAAATTCGTGTTACAATCAATTGATGATAACCAATTGACCCAGTATAAGGTTACCATATATTTCGAAATGTTAAAAGTTGTTCTTAACAATTTCGTATTTTCAAATAAGCAATACATACCTAATAATGTAGGTCATAATTTTAGAAATTATTTTTAAGTAAAAGGAATTTTGTTTTTAAAATTGGAAGTTATAAAGTATTTAGTCATTTAAATTTTACATTTTTCAAATCAAGGATTGATCTATTTTTTACCCTAGGAAACTGACGTTTATATCAAAGTCGCTCAACCTTGTATAAGTCGACCGGATTTTACGTTACGTCAACAGCCGGGAGAAAAATTACATGAATCCATCTGGTTGGTGTTTTTTATTTGTAAAATGAAAACTAGACAGTTGTATATTGTTACCCAGATTCTATTTTGCTCCAAATTTAACACTATTTTCTTAAAATTTCAATACTTATTTACCGAATTGGGTGAGAGAATTTTTGCGATTTTTTTCGCATAAAATAAGTAATATTCAATTTATTGATCCAAAAAATTATTGTCTGAGTTATCACACGCATATAATCACTTTATAAGGATTTTGTTAAAATATTATCTCTAATTTTCTTGCATACAAAATCAAAACAATGAATGATAGCCGGCTGATGACGTTTCAATACTAATACCAACACAAATCCTTACAACCTTATTGTTAACTAGCGTTGGTTCATATAAATTTGGTGGATTTATTTCACGAAGATCACACTTTAAAAATAAAGAAATAGCACTAGTGTTTTACGCCTTTGTAGAAAAAAAATACTTTATAAAACTCATAAATTATTTCTTTTTACAGTATTTTCTTTTAAATAATCGGAATATAATTAAAGGATTTTTTAATTGTATATAATGGTAACCCTATTCAGTATGGAAAAATGAATTTGTAAATATGTGATGAATGAAATATTAAATAACAGCTGATGAAAATGATGACGATTTATTGGGTCACACTAAAAGTGATTAAAAATTAATCCTTTTGTGCGTAATTATTTCCATTTCAGAATGAATCCCACCGATGCAAAAATCAACCGTTTTGGTCACAATAATGTCCACAATTTTTCCGTGATGGAGAACGCCCAACAGATGATCACCTCCACTATAATGGACAACCTCCTGGCAGAAAGCAACAGCACAGACTCGAGTGAGCTCAGCAGGTATGTTGACAAATCAAAAATCTAAAAATATGTCTGATTGCTCAAGGAATATCATAAAATTGTCGATTTATGGCCAAAGTGATGTTTACCTGACTTGACTCGTCCCCGGTATCTAATGCTACGTTCCAGGAAACTGATAATCAAAGGTTAATGAGCTCAGGGAGCTTTGAAATATTGAGAAATCTAGGATTGTCAAACATTTACATTAATTTTATTTTGTTGGCAGAAGATGGGAAATAATTTTAAATATACAGTGGCTCCCATTCGAAATCGAACACTCTACATAGTCTTGAGCATGTGCCACTGAAATATTTTTATTACTAAGAAATATTTACTTTTAAACGGAGAAAAGCTCATATTTAAAAAACGTATTCTCCGATTAATTGATATAATTAGATAATTAAATTGAATGACTGTGTCACAATTTTTAAAATTGCAGTCGATTGCAAATACTTGTACTAATGCAAATTCCAGAGATATACAACTTAATAATGTAATCTTATATATAAAATTCTCTTGTTACAGTGTTTGAGGCATTCGTTCTCGGAATCTGCTGTACCGATTTTAATCAAATTTTTGTGAGCATATGGGGTTGGACCCGCAAAAGGTCATCAACGATATTTTACACTCCGAAATACTAAGGGTGAAAGACCCCTAATTTTTTTTTCGCAAAAAGTGCTATTTTTTATTATATTAAGCACTATAAAGTACATATGAAAAAATCATACCGGGATAAAAGTCAAATCATCAAAAAATATAGTTATAATTGTTAAGGGGAAGCTACTC
>JXOV01006286.1:0-10769 GCA_001014945.1 Clogmia albipunctata
CTATTACTATACAAAATTGTATAAAGTATATATAATTTATTATTGGTTGTCTTATAAATGTATTGTTAAATTTTGTGGGCTAAATATTTTTATTGAATTTATGACTGTATTATAGAGAGGGTTTTCTAGTTTATAAAAACAGCTAATTATTCACAATATGAATTACAAATAAATTTGGAGAAAAAGGAACTGTTATACAAGGTTATCATCAATCCCGTTTGGACATACGGTATCGAACTATGGGGATGTGTTTGTAAATCTACAATTAACACCATCCAATTCTTTCTATCTAAAACACTAAGATTATTATGTGGTACAACATGGTTTGCCCAAAACAACATTATTCATCGACCATCCCGAAGTAATATTTTACAAACCAACAGTAATAAAACGATTTGACGTGGTTTGTGTTCCTTCTCGAAATTTTCATTTGTTTTGTAAATAAAATTATTGAGGAGTTCATTCCTACTTCATGGTCGAAAAAAAAGATATAAGGTACCCCCGGATATTCGGGGAAATGCTTCTTGTACTCAAAGAGTACAATATATAATAATTATGTATTAAACGCAATTTTGTGTAATTCTAAAAAAAACCAGTTAATCGAAAAATAAAAACCCTTCGCAGCGTTTTCTTTTTAAATTGTGGAAGAAGCAAGATACAAAGGGGTTCTTAGAGTGAGATGGGCATGGGAATACTCACAACTAAATGGTTTGACAACAATATGTAATTTCATTAAATTGGTGACAATTTGCGTGCAAATTTTGAATTATTTAAGCATTCCGTGCAGAAAAGTAAATCGTTACAGAATCGATTTGCGTTAAAAAAAAAAGACTTCTTTCGATACGGAATTGCACAAAATAATAATTTCTCTTTATTTTGATGAACAAGACAAGGGGCTAGAGTCTGTGGTGATCGGGAATCTGGTCGAGCACCGCTAATCGTCGGGAGGCAGTGCACATTCCCCAACCGGTTATTCCTCATCTTTCTAGACCGTTGAAGCCATAACAACTCTTTCACTCCTTGAAATTGACTATTTAGGCTTTTGTCTTCCAACATCAATTCTTTTACCTCGATCACAATTCCCCTAAGTTTTTACATGCTTGGGAATTACTCACAGACGAGGAAAGATCACCAAGGAAGACGTGAGAATATTTAATACTCTCTTTCGTAGCACTCCGAGTGGTCCCATATCACGGTCACGCGGCCGGAGTCCAAAGCCCCCCTCGCACCGTTTCCTGAGTCTGTGGCCCTCTCCACACATTTTAACATATGAGGAGGACCTCCGGAAACCCTCCTCAATAAGTCCCTAAGTCATTTCTAAACCATATTAAAACATGTTATATACAATAGTATATAACAGATTAATTTAACATATTAAGAAATCTGGTTATGCACTACGAGTATAGTCCTTCCAGGAAATGTAAACTGTAAAATTCTGTAAATAATAGTGATGTTTGCAGCTCAATGGCCAGTTAAAGACTGACTCTATTTATTCTCATCTTCTTTCTCTGTTGCTCAGTCACTACTTAAACCAACAACTACTTGCAACAAATTATTGGTGGTTATTATTAGCACCTCTCGAGTACCCAAAAGATGAGATAATAAGTTCATTGATTGATCTAGCAAATCATATTTACAAAAATAAAGTAGTTGATAATGTTATCTGGAGAAATTAGTTATCAAAAATTGACGAACAATCCTGATAAAGCATAAATACACCAATTCAGTCTGCAATTGGAGCCTACACTGAGCCCATCACACAATTAAAATGGATTTTACGGGAAAAATAGTGATTGTCACTGGAGCAAGTTCCGGAATTGGGGCCAAAACCGCAGAATTATTTGCTGAAAAAGGCGCCAATATTGTTCTCGTTGGACGCAATGAAGAAAACCTAAAAGCTACCTTTGACAAATGCAGTAAATTCGGAAAAGATCATTTAATAGTTGTTGCAGACTTTGTGAACCCAAAAAATGTGGAAACTGTGATCCCTAAAACAATTGAAAAGTTCAAGAAGTTGGATATCTTGGTGAATAACGCAGGAGCTGGAGTTTATGGAGGAATTGAAGATGTAAAAATGGAAGACTTTGACAGAATTATGAGTTTGAACGTTCGATCAGTGGTCCAGTTGACAAATTTGGCCTGCCCCTTCCTGGCAGAAACCAAGGGAAATATCATCAACGTATCAAGTGTCGCCGGATTGAACTCGTTTGAAAGCGCAAACATTTATTGTATGTCCAAAGCTGCTCTGGACATGTTTACAAGGTGCTCTGCTCTTGACTTGGCGAAGAAGGGAATTCGAGTTAACTCCGTAAATCCAGCTCTGATTGTAACCGAGTTTCACAAGAGATTGGGTATGTCTGAAATAGACTATCAGGCTTATATCGACCGATCTACTACTAATTATCCGATCGGAAGAGTTGGATACTCAGAAGATGTGGCGAACGCCATCATGTATTTGGCAAGTGATTCCGCTGGATTCGTAACAGGTGTTCTACTTCCAGTTAGTGGTGGTAAACATACACACTTTTCGCGATAAATATTTTGTTGGAATAAATAAGAGTTTATAAAAAAAATCAATCTTTTTTATGTTCGTCTAAGAGACACAAATAATGATAACAAGGTAGAGTATTTGGTTTGTTGTTAAAATAATGAATTGTATAAGACTAAATAGAATGAACACAACTTTGAACGTTATCCATATAATTGAATGTTTTGACTAAAAATTACAATATTTTTTTTTGGATTTGTGAATTTTCTTTTGGTTTTGATTATTCTTAAATTGGAACATTAGATAGTATAAATTATGAATGAGCTACTGCCAGCCTGCTATAATCTATAATCTGTAAAGTAATATACTGTGTGTAAATTTGATGATACAGCTTCTTTTGGTCAGAGATATCAAGGACAAACGAGTGCGGCTATAACTTCAATTCACACTGTATATATTTGTTACTATATTCAGTATAATAGATTTCTGGTTTTTAAACTCCCTATATTTAGAGTTGTTTGGAAACTTATTTTCAATATAAAATATAATTAAATGTTTTTTATTTCAATAGTTCATAGTTATTTGTATTGAAGGGTGTAAAATCCACAGTTTTTAACGAGTAAATGAAGTAAAAGCAGTAAGCGAGTTTTTTATTGCTTCTGAATTAAAAACGGGTTTTCCGCCAATTAAGAATATAACTTTTTTGTAATCCACTTCAATATTTGTTGATATAACGGTCTCTTTGATACTGTATAAGTTCATCACTAATAATTCGAAATCAAAACTAAAAAATTTCCAAACCTAATACCATATGTGTACTACATTTATGTAAACACAGTGCCAGTTAAGGCCATAAACACATTTCTCAATATATTTTGAATCAGATGTCGCAAGAATTTCAAATTTAAACACAATACTACTCTTAAAAACTGACATTTGGATTTTAAAAAGACTTAAAAATATTTAAATGTGTTTCGCAAGTAGTTGTGTGCAAGGGTAGTTGTAACAACCCCTATTGATAGATTATTTAATAAATATCCCAAAGAAGAGATAAGCGGCGTTTATGACGCTGACCAATGAGACATGTGCGTTTTTACATTTTTCCGCAATTTCGCGAAACCTTTAAAATAATCATGGAATTGTGGGTGCGTTTATAGCCATAACTTGCGCTGAATTATAAATTTTGAATTGTCATTAGTGCCAAGATAATTATTAGTAATTGAGATATCTCACACACAAATTTGATGAATATATGGTTACGAACAAATGAGTTATTAAATTGTTTTAAATTTTGCTATAAAATATAAGATTACAGTTATCAATCTAATATTTGTATTCCTTATATGAGAAGAAGGATAATTACTCATAAGATAAGTAATAATAAATGAATCCAACACTGAATAGCTTTTATTCGCATTGAATACAATCTATTAAGTCACAAAGTGAGTCTGTGTGTTATTCATTGCCCTAAGCTGGTCTTTGGCAACAGGATCAGCAGAGACGTTGTCAATATACGCTGTCCTAATCAGTTTTCTTTACATGTAAATTCAATAAACTTCCATCAATTAGTGGCAGTCTTTGTGCCTTCAATGCATACTTCTTATCCAAGGCTAGACACAAGTCAAAGACGTCGGGTCTTTTGGATCTGACACTGGCTGTGTGCTGGTTTGGGCTGCTGCTGCTGCTGGCTTCGACAAAAAGCGGAATTCAATTAATCAACGGGAACGAACGAACGCTCTGCTGAGCAACTGAGACGTTATTTAATATAATTATGCGTTGATTGGCAGAGACAAGAGAAATACACAAGTCTTCTTATCTATGGCGTAATGAATTGGATTAGAACCGACGTCAACATGATTATTATCTCCATTAAGTAATTATCCCCCAATTTGAAGGCATCAACCGTGTTTAATTCCAAATTAAAAGTTTGAATTCTTCATACGACTCCACCCGAATTCTCCTCTTTCCAACGCGCCGCGAACTCCTTCTCATCCTCTCCGCTGATGGTTTCTAAACTGCTAATCTTTTACGCATTATCGCGACTCTACTCTAGGCCCAAGATCATTTTCAGTCTACGCCTCGATTTAATTGGATCAACCGTTGAAACTCTTAATTAATTTTTCTTGCTTCCTCCCGTAATTACATTTTAATTATTCCCTCCTTGGACGCGCTCTCCCTCTGTCTCTATCTCTCTGTCAGTCTGTCTGCTGTCCCACCACCCTCGACTTCAATCCTCGAATCCTTTTTCCACTCTCTCCCATTATTATCATGTTGAATGTATCATATATCATAAGGGTAAAAGGGTTTTAATATTAGGACGTATAAAGGTTCAGAACATTTTTAATTATACCTACTGCATTAATGATTACGCCAAATACTGCGCCAAATTTTCTACTTCAATTTTTTAAAGATGTTTCACAGGTGGATATTTATTTTTTGGAGATTTTTAATTCTGGTAAAATATTATCCACAAAAAAGAAAACCCAGCTCATTTTTAAAAAATTGGATGCAACTCTATATCACCAAGATGTTAGGTGGTGTTTTTCCATACAAATATTCTTCCTTACTTCTTCTTACTCCACTAAAATATCGATTTGGATTCAAAAAAATAAAAATATGCAAAGTTAGACAAGAGATTCAAAATTTTTGTAAAAATGCTTTTATTAAATATTTGGATTATTCAACCAAAACGAATAAATCATAACATGAAGTATTTTATGAATCCAAACAACATCCAAACCACAATCAAACAGCTTTATTCAAATTGTATAGAAATTCTTTTTATTAAAAATTCAGTAAAAGTATTATTTACTGTTTTCTTAAGACTCGTAACTAAACAAATATATTTAACTTCACTGGATAATTTTTTAAACATTCTAAACTATTACTGGCAGCAATTCTCAGTATTTTTTAATTAATAATCTTTTGTGATTAAATTTCATGAACTTAAAAAAATAATAGTCATTCATACAACTAGGTCGATAAGATGAGGCATCAATAAACACGTAAATTCTAGAGCGTATCAAGTGTTTTAAATAAGGCCCATGTATTAGCAAATGCTTTTCGATCGTGATTTATACAAAATTTTATATAAATTAACACCAAAATTGAAAAAAGAACGTTTTTTAAACTTATATTGAAAATTTAATTCTCTGCCTCATATCCCTTATTCCATTAAATAATGGAGAAAACTATATCTTTCTTGAACATAAGAAATATAATCTTGACAGAGCTAATTTGTTCCCATCTTGTTACCATGTCAATATAACCGAAAAGACATTATATTTTATAATACTTTTTACATGTAAACCAAACTTCGCTTTGAAATTCGTCATATAAAGCGGTCGGTCGCTATTTGCGGATTCATATTAAACGGATTCTACTGTAGTTGTTTTTCATTCGCAAAAGCATTTTATTGAAAGACAAATCCGAAATGTGCATTTCTATTAAAAAAGAATCCATTTAAATTGAAACTATCCACTTAAAGAATTATTTAAAGCAACTAGCTTTGACAATAAATATTACGATAGTAATCTCAATTTCATGTAACTAATTTAACTCGGATATACATTTATACAAATGGCTTTTTTCGTCATTACGGGATACCTACCAAAGTGCTTGAACAGTCGAATAGTGCAGTGCAACCTGCAAATTTCCTAAGCAGAGAAATACTGCCTATCGCCTGAAAAGGACATTGATATCATTTAAGGAAATTCGCTAGTTATGATCTGCGTCGATTACCAAGGATAGCCTTAAAGGAAAACAGGACTTGACTATGTTAAATTTTAGACAGATTTGACGCCGAAGTAGAGAACAAAACGACCTTTAACTAAGAAAAAATTGTTCAATCGTCGATTCCTACCACTTCTTCCGTTGTTATGCCCAAAATGGTCCAATTAGAATACGAACTACTATTCTGTATTCTACGTTCTCTAGGTATAATCCCTTATCAATATTTTCAGTATATAATCTTGAAAAAGTTTTAAAAATATATAAAATTGACCATAAAACATAGTCTCTATACCTAAAGACTTCTACAAATTTATTGATCCACCCTCGTATAATAACAATAGTTAATTATACAATAAGGTCGATAAGATAAGGCAAACACAAAGGTTATTTTAAGCCACGCGCGTAGCGAGTGCCTTAAAGAAAGCCTGAGTGTTTACTAATGCTAACCGTGTTTTATAAAAAAGAACATTCGTTGTCTTAAAATGCCTAAAATTTTGTATAAAACGCGGTTGATAAGCATTATTAAACACTCGGGCCTTCTTTAAGGCACTCGCTACGATCGTGGCTTAACACAACCCTTGTGTTTGCCTTATCTTATCGACCTTATTGTATAATTAACTATTATGATTCACCATTGTTATCCAACAATATCCACATGTTGAAAATAAAACTAATCATATTTTGAATTAATTATATATTAAAACAAATTGATATAGTATTCAAAATGTATGTTTTTGTTGAAGAGCAGAAATTATTCAAATTGTTTCAATTTAAAATGAAAGTTATTGTAGCGGTACTAACAAATAAACATTTATCACAAAAAACTACTTGTTAGAGAATAAATTCATTACAATTTGGCAGCCATGGCTGGAACTGTAATTTTTACAGCCTGTTAATTTCGCTGAAATTCGAATGCCAGTAAAAGGCTTTTATAAATAATATGTTCTTTGTTTAAAAAAAAAGTTCGCAAATCCCGTAGCAAAACATGAAACGTCCTTCGAAAGGATTTACCGAAAAAGCAAAACATAAAATTAATTAATTAAAAACAACATTTAATTAAGCGTTGTTCCGCGTTAATAACTGTTCTTAAAATGTTTGTGCGAAAGTGTGCCGCATAAATTTTGCGTGAATGAGCAATTAATATCGCCAAAGTGAAATTGCTTTTTAACTCATTTCATCAATCCGTTTGCGAAAATATTATTCCGCTATTACTTTCGCTTGCCATCGCCGATCATTATCGCATTAGTATTCAGGGGAGACGTGTATCGTCGAGTCTCTTTATCTGGCATTATCATCATCAGGACAACGAAGACGACGACGACGCTTCATTAGTTTAAATCAACACGACGACGACGAGCACAAGAGGAGAACCAGGTGCAGGTGAAAGGTGCGCGATTCTAGGCTACGATGCACAATTGAATATATTTTTTCCAAATTAAAGAAAATAATGAGATTTGTTCGCAATCTTTTTTCAATGATTTCTGTTTCACTTTTTTTTATTGGTGAAAATTTTTAATACTTTTTCGTCTTTTGTTAAAAGTAAGAATACATTTCTTGAAGAAAAGGTACACTCTTTAACCGAGGACATAAAAAATATTTTTTAAACCTTTTTTAATTTATTTTAAACATGATTGTCGATCCTAATGTAAAGTTCGTTTTTGATTTCGAAACCTATAAAGGCCCTCTTTCGGCTCCATTTTTAACACTTGCTCCTCATTTAGCCTTTGTAACACTAATAACTATTTTTAAAAACACTCCCACCTAAATTTTGTTTTTGTATCTAATCAATTTGAATTTAATTTTTTTATTATAACTGTGTAAAGTAATTTTACTAATAAGTAAGGGGTAATCTGTAGTCAAATATAAAAAAAAATATGTATGCAAATACTCTTGCGTTCAAAAGCTGTTCAATTTTCTATAAAACTTGTGAATATTTTTAAAAAAATATTCTATTCAAGAAATAAATCATCTTACTCTCACACAGAGTTTTATACACAATCTAATAATCTAACGAATTATCCAAACTATCTCTTTCTTAAATTTATTATTACTTATCCTTCAACGACACAACAACCGTTACCGATCTGGGTCTAAACAATTGGTTTTATGTAATCCAAGTTTTTCAAATGTCTTATTGTGCACTTTTTATTTGTTTTATCATTTTTTCATGGACCATATTGAGTCTTGTCAAACATCCCCCTTTCACAAAACCCGAAATATATTCATTTACAAATCTCTCCCAATTGAATATGACATTAAGGAATCATTATTTGATATGATGTGAATAGCACCAAGAACTGATAATTGATAATAGAGGCTATTTATTGACTGGGTTTGCCACCAAAACAGAACACACATACCATGAAGAAGACCATCCCTTTCACAACTTTCATCTTTATACCTGCATTGAATGGCGGCAAATTACTAGTATTAGGAAGATCCGGTTTAACTCTTTGATTCTGTGTACTCCATCCAAGCTTTAAAAACCTGTCTGGGGTCGAATATATAGTATTGACGACACTATTTTGTTCGACTGTTGAGGCCGGGGATATAAATTTCGTAAATGTATTTAAATAAATATTAACCATAAATTGTTATTATTAGTTGATAATGGCAAATGAATTCTGAAATCACTGTTTTTGCTGGTATTTCAACTCACGATTCCAATTTTGTGACGCTTAACCAACTGCGCTAATCCGGCCCCTTAACTTAAGTTTATATGATATTAAATTGTATGGTCAGAGACCCGTTTTTTTACTGGATCTTTCATAGTCAATTATAGTCCCTGTAACTGACGACGCTTTATCGCACTAAACGCACATTTATTTTAAGGTCGGCTTTTTCTAAGTCGTTTCTTCATTCGGTCTTCATTCCAGACTAATAATTAAGTGTATTGTGACGGTGTAATGGTGTGCTTCATAATACTGAGGTCATCTTGCTATTGATGCTGGTCTATCGCTATAACTGAATACTATTATATTAGAACAAAATATTTTCAATAACACTAAAAGCGAATGCAAACCCTATTGAATGGTGGTTCTGTGTTTGCAGTTCCGGTTTGGTCATTATCAAATCCCAAACGATACTTAAAGCGTTGTATTTTCCAGTTAATTTCTGATTCGGTCCCGGGGGACTTTTACTTTGTAGTGTGTTGCTCAATTGTTAATAGTTGATATTGGGAAATGAAATTTGAAAATGAAAAATCACAGCTTGTACTGAATGTGAACCTGCGATGGTTTCGAGCGAACCAATTTTGTGACGACGCTTGACCAACTGCGCTACCCCGGCTCCAAGGGAAATCGAGAAGTAACTCNCAATTGTTAATAGTTGATATTGGGAAATGAAATTTGAAAATGAAAAATCACAGCTTGTACTGAATGTGAACCTGCGATGGTTTCGAGCGAACCAATTTTGTGACGACGCTTGACCAACTGCGCTACCCCGGCTCCAAGGGAAATCGAGAAGTAACTCCTTTTTTTAACATTTTCATAATAAAAAAATTGGAGCGCTCAGTCCATTATCAAGTTGTCTTATTTTTTATAAATTTCACTAAAATGTCACTAACTTGATTTATAATATTAAAATATATGAAAAGTAATTTTATCTTAATAACCTTCTGAATTGAATTAAACTATCCAATACTGACAAATCAACCATAGTGCACCATGGGAAACGACAATGGCCTCATTCAAAGCATTTAATTTCAGTCGATTTTTACAAAACGCAAATTAATGGATCAGTCCCAAAGTTTGATAAATTGGAGATAATGTAAAGTCAATTACGTCACTTTTGAATGATTTATTTCGCAACGAGTCTGCCTTTTATAATTAGCCCCCTTTCCACCCTCCACCTCTCGGCAAAACATTGTACACCGACTAATTAATTAAACTTTCACAACAGTTTGATGGAGAGTAATTCTTTCTCCTTGAAACACTTGCGAATTTACAAACTTACAGACAAATACCTGCTATTTCCAAGCTAAGTATTGGAATTTATAACAAAGTTAACTAAATGAACAATGATTTGAATACATTTTATTATGTATTCAATCATTCTTCCTCATTGAATTTATCATTCATTTAAAACTATATTTATTTTTACAATTTTTTAAAGCAGAAAATTGACATTTATTAAGAATTTTTTAAATTAGTCTCTTCTGCAAAAACATCAAATTCCATAGAAATGCGGAAAATTAAAACAAAAACCGATTTTTAATTAACTTCTTGTGAGCCTTTTTTGTTAAGGAATTATTAATTACGACCTTAATACATTAAAAATTGTATTTTATTAAATATTCGTAATGAATACAGATTTTGACAAAACTCAATTAATGTTTTTTAATAATCATTATGTTCAATGGATGTTTGATTATTTATATTGAAATCGTAAATAACATAATTTATGCTTCAGATTAGTATTCGTGCTACTATTAATTTAATGACGCACTCACTGCAAGACGTCAAGAACAAATTGGAGATGCTCGTCGCAAATGCGTTAAAAATAGGGCTTAAAGAATTCTTTGTAATGATAGTAATCAATAAATAATAAT